>PNEQ01002241.1:52438-104177 GCA_003012365.1 Medauroidea extradentata | reverse complement strand
ATATAATTTAGTTTTGTATATTAATTTATAACTATTGGCGTGCAATTTTGAATATCAGAATTTTGAAAAGAAAGTATTGTGATTAAATATTTTTCATGCACCTTATGTGCCCGCTTTATGAGACTGTGCTAGGGTGGAAGTGATTGTGTGAATAGTACCAAGGTATGGGACTCGGTACGTTACACTAGAGTTTGTATTATGTGTATAGGGGCACGTGTCCCCGTGATACTGTATTAGGGTTGGCTACTGAGGTATGGGAATCAGTTAGCATATGTTGTTGTATAAGTTAGTTTTCTATAAGGATAGGGCTAGGTCATGTATAGTCTTTGTATTGTATTGTCTTTGCTACACCCTTTCCAATAATCTCGACTAGGGCTTCTCTCGCTTCATATTGTTAACATACACTTAATAGTTTTTGCACGCCTAATAATAGAATTTTGTAAAGTTAATGTTCAATGTTATGACTGTATATTTTGTATGTTTTATTTCTAAAGTTTTGATTTACGTTGGTGATTTATTGAGTTTGTAAAAGGTTATTTTAGTTTGTCATGTTGATTTTGAGTTTTGAATAAATCCCTGTTGGGATTGAACCCCTGTACTTTATGATGTTTTCCTTGAAGTTAATCTATAGATCACATCTTTCATGATTTGGAAATATTAATGTGATTTTGCTTGCAGCTACTGCTTATTTTTAAATGGTACTGCCATACTGAGTATTTGAGGTTATGAGTTCTGGATTTATTAGGTTTGAGGGTTAACCCTTGCCTAAGAATCCTTGTGATTAATAGGGAGTCGCAACCCACATTATTGTTGCTTGTTGTCATGTTACCGTCACCATTAGTGAGGTTAGCCCATATGATAAGGGTGGTGATGGTACGGACTGACTGTGGACTTCCTCAGTCCGTACATGTGCCTGAAGACGGGAACAGATCCTAGATCCCAAAACCTTGCATCAGTTGCCGTCTTGAGACGCCTACTATTTTTCATCAGTTTTTTGTCTGCGTTGTGTCTTGCCTGTGTTCATGTACATTAGTGTGTCTCGTTATTTGTGTTGTCGTCGTTCATCCATTTGGTGCCTATTCTGTACACTCCATTTTTGTTGGTTCTTTATTACTTTTTCGTCCGTCTTTTGTTTTTTTTTTTGTGTCGTCCTTCTCCAGTTGACTATAGTCCACATAGGAATTAATTTTGTGTTGTTTATATCCACTCTTGTCCTTATGTCATCTTCTGGGATATGAATAAATACCTTTCAGGAAGTATTGTACGTTTTATGTCTGTTGACTACAGCTTACTGGCTTTTATTCCTTTTTTTGTTTTATTTTAGGTTTTTCTGCAATATGACAACATTCACCCACAATGGCTCATGTCCAAAAAAACTTTGACGTTCCTAATACGAACCCATTGCAAGAATCGTTCAAAGATCACGACAAAGTGCTGATTATGACTACATAAGAAACTTAGATTTCTTGTCAGAACTTAATGGATAGGTCTTTAGCACTGGTACCGGATGACATGATGTATCGAGCAGCGCTGGAACAAGCAGGTGGGGGGAATGGGAGAGCCTCGAGAAAAACCCGCTGACCAGCAGCAGCATCATCATCATCCAGCACTATTCCAATTTTGAAAGAATCAGGGACCAACCCTGCCAGGAATAGAACATGGATTGCCTTGATGGCAATATGGCAGGAGAATGTTCTAGCCACTGTGACAATCGTGGCCCCAGTAATTTAAGGTACAGTACATGAAATTTATAGTAAATATCTACCATCACAAGTGTGGTGTAACAGGATAAAATTAAACACACACGTACACAATATTGCCTCTGTGCTAGGCTTTGTATCACCAAGCCCAATCTTCATGTGCATTTTGCATGAAAGCATGCGTCCAAAACTATTTAAACAAGAGGAATTTTTTTGCACATGTAAAATAACTTAATAATTCACATTCAAATATTAGAATATTCTGACAATACAAGAGTGTTACACAATTTAAGGGTGGCAACCCCTTTCATTTTCGTAAGGGTGGAGAGAATCAACAAGTGTTTGCTGCTGCTTTGTCAGTCAAACTAACAGAAAGAAATATTCTGAGATTTGGCCGTTTACAGCAATTAGTTTTCAATTTGTGGACATCAATGTTTTTAAATTTGATTTTCAAAGGTTTAGAACTCGCTTAATATTACTCTTACGTATTAAGTGCCTTACGTATTTCTTGCTTTAATCTTCACAAGAAATAACCTTCTGAAATTTGAGGGTATTTTTGTGAAAGAAAGAGAAACCCAAATGTGTTGTAACATATACATATGACAACAAATAGGAGTGTTCTTTATTTTCTTAAGTTGGGTTATTTAAACCATAAATACAGAATAATTTTTCCAAAATATTCTAAGGATAACAAACAAAAAAACATGATAGTAAACAGGGAAGGTGGGAGCTGGGGCTGCAGTACTTCAGTAAAAGGGCTACTGTGCCTTAACTTTATCACAAATTTCAAAAATTACAAATTTCTGAATGCATTATTTTTTATATATGTATCAATTACTAAATTTATTACCATACCTCTACACCTCTCATTTCTCCATATGGTTGCTGTCCATATGAAAACATCTCCCACAGAGTTACTCCAAAGCTCCAAACATCACTTGCATGAGAGAATGTTCCAAAGTTAAATGACTCTGGAGCATACCTTAAAAATTCGAAGTTTATTAATCCCAATAACAATTAACATAAAATTCTCACGTTTAGAAATAAAAACCTTATACCATACACATGAAGTACATTACATTTTTGCTAGTCACCTAAAATTTCCAAAATACCATGAAGTATTAACTATGATTTAAAGCATTTTGCAAACTGTCAAATAGAACATACCAATGCCATTAACTTAGTTGACAGAGTGCCCACACTTTATCACCAAATTGTATCCAAAAGCTACAGTAAATAATATACACATGCAATAAAAGAGAGAACAAATGCAGAAAATATCATATTATTTAAAAGTAATCAAGTTCAAGATGTTGAGTTCCAGCTAATAATGTGAAACATTTATCTTCTACTGTCTGTTACTTGTCAGTTTAGCCTGCATCAACAACTTATGAAAGTGGCTGATGGCTACATTTCACTACAATTACTGTTTCCTTAAAAATTACTGTTAACAAACTGCCAGTGAAAGGAAATGTATCACCATTAAAGCAAGCTTAAAAACACAGGAAACTGTGACTGTCTGAGTCATGTCATGAGGTGTTACGGCCCAGGTGTTGTTGGTCTCCAAGCCCACCGTTAACATTTAATTTGTCGTAGATGGAAGGCTATTCAACTACTTCCCCTAAATAGACAAATGTTTTCAATACACTGCTATGCTAATTCATAACCAATTGTTTTAGTATATTGTACTATTGTCAGTGTTAGTTTGCTCGTTTAGTGTGTGTGTGTGTGTGTGTGTTCATGCGGGCTTAATCATATGTGCATACGCACATCTGTGTGTCGTCTTCCTATGAGGTTTTCTTGGAGCTGCTCCCAGTGTTATACACTAATTACTTTCATCTGCAGCTGCTTCCAACCATGACTACGTGTCATCATGCAGAGTTTTGCTTGGACGTCGACCAGCACTGAGCCCTTTATAAGACTATGCATGCAAACCCGAGTTCCTGCAACCAAGTCAGGTGGTACAATGGTAACACGTTGGACTTGCATTCAGGAGGACCAGAGTTCGATCCCTGGCTCCCATCACCCTGGTTTCTGTTTTCCACAACTTCCTGAAATCGCTCCAAGTGAATGTTGGGATGGTTCCTTAACAAAGGCCATGACTGTTGCAACTGAAAGGGTTGATAGTGTTACAGACTATATACCTTATCAACATAGCAGTAAGCTATTACTATCCCCATAACCCAAACTGGATGCAAACAGCTGAAGGAGCTGGAGTTGCCCCAATCTATTAAGTTATCTCATATAGCTGACCCTGTGATGCTTCACAGTGACAAAGAAATCTGCCATGTTGGCACGTCTTTTCCAGACTGAAATGGAAAAGATATTTGGTGAGAGACAAATGGGATTGTTCACTGAAGATAACACATTTGCATGTACATCCCTGGTGTTAAGGGTTAACTGCTCACAGTTAAAGGTAGCCTTCATAATGAACACCCAAACAACATGTCTATCTTATGTAATTTACATGGTACACACTGTGTTTGTATCAAAGCATCCAAATTTCCCTGCACACTTTGTTAAAAGTTGCTGGTCATAACTATGGGCATGTTATGACAAGGTATCTGCTTTAATATATGCTCTAAATGTAACCTTATCTCAGAGTTCTAAATGGTGGAGACTTGACAACGCTGTGCGTGGCTTGTCTGCAGCGGCACTCACACGTGCTCACAAGCAAAGCACAATGCTGGGACGTTCGCCATTACACATGTTTACTAAGGGAGCTTAAAGTACGTAAATGTGCCATATACACGACACAATTTGGACTGTGTGCGTCAGTCTTCAACTAAAAATAAAAATGCTTGTGTAATGTAAGTTCACTAATTAATCTACATTCTTCAAGAAGTAAGTCATGCAAGTTTTCCGAGTGAGAGATACAACCTTTAGCGACCTTGAATCCAGGCATAGTTTTTTATTCCTTTGAAATTAATGACAGTTTTGGCATCAGCTTCCAAAACGAGGCAGTTTCATCTAGGTTCAGTATTGGCTAGGGCAAAAACTTTCGTGATTATTACTGCTCTGAGTTTAGGAGTTCAGCTTACTACGCCCGCAACTGCACTTGTGACCTCGTCTGTGATCATTATGTGACAATCCGTTCACTTCTTGAATTTTTAAATGCGTACCACTAGCTTTAATGCTCTTCTGTTTCTACTGCTTTCACGAAAAATTATTTGCTGCCTAAACGAGAGCATCTATCAAAATAAATTTTTGCAGTTTTGTTTAATATGATTTTTACCATGTTGGCCAAATGAGCAGCTGAATAAATTCTGTGTTGTTTCTTCCTTTTCTGTAGATGACGCCATGTTATTTCACAACTTTGTATTAGCTGATGCAAAGTCCGAATTAATGGCAAATTTATAGGTAAATTCACAGGCAATTTTTACATAAAAAACTTTTTGGACCCAAATACAGTTACGTAATGCCTACCACACAGTTCCAGAGGGGCTAGGAAGGCGCATGTTTCCCATTTGAAATAATTTTTAATAAGAGTGAAATAAAGTTTGAAGTTTTAAAGAGCCATTTAATATACACAGATAGTCTTTCATTGTAAATAAATAGCTATAACTATGGAAAAAATTAAAAATTTGACATATTTGAGGTAAAATATTTTTATGTGGGGCTGGTGAAAATATTCTGGAAATAATGTGAGGTATACTCCTTCAGTATATATTAAAGTAATAAAAACACCAAGTTGTTTTTTTGAGTCCATTTGGGAGAAAATTTTTTTTTGAAAATATGTAAAAATTTGGTATTCTCATCGCTGATTAAGAATATAAATATTTCCAATCCTAACTTGCCAATGTAAGCGCATCTCCACAGAAGATAAACAGGTCACCATTGTTGTTTGGGACAGGAAACTGCGGACATGTCATGCACAGAACAAGTTTCAACTTGCAATATCTGGCCAGCTCACGCCTGTTCTACAAGCAGTCATAATTTACTGTCAGTCTTGAACATGCAGGTGATGTGTGTTGCACTCCTGGATGTTGTTCTTTATCTGACTGCGGTTGTCATTTTACAGCAATTTTTTTTTTTTTCAAGTAAAGTGTAATTTGGCCTACTAGTACCCGTGAAAATGTTTAATTTGTGATTTATATTGAAACAGTACAGGAAATGGAGTCTTCAGTAGGTACTATCACACAAAAAACTGTAACAAACTATCATATTCACGAGAATCTACATTAAAAGAATTTAATGAATTTAACATTGATGAACAAAATTTGTTGTAACTAAGAATTGGATCTTAAGACTTAAAAAGAGTGTGTACATATCACGAAAAAAAAATTGTGGAAAAGTTTTTTTACATATTTATGGTAAAGTGTGTTTCAAACCCATTTAATGTACACAATAAAGTTATAAAGAAGTCACTTAGGCAGATAACACTAGATATGCACGCAAACAACCCATCATTTGTTCCACGTAAGTGTTTGTGCGCAAATTGCTTCTCCAAAATTAAATATTGTTATGACAATATGCCTAATTCTGATGCAGATGAAAAAATGTTTGTTCCTCAATGTGTGGTAGTGGAATCAGTTAATGAAGTCTGTTCTGCTCTTGGTGTTTCCCCACTAAAAATTCCAAAACTTAGCATCGACAAACAACAAATTGCTGTGCAAAATAAAGTAAAAAAAAATTTCAACTGCAGTTTAAAAAAAACTCTCACTGACTTTTGAATGTGATATATCTGAGGATCAAGAAAACATTGCAGATACCACTGACCTGGCTTTCAAATAGCAAACTTTAATTGAAGAGATGAAATTAAAAATAGAATCAGCAAAAACAGCTCAAGAGAAAATTCTAATTCTTAGCTCCTAAATCATGGAGCTGCCAAAAAATTCCAAGAAGAATTCCATGTTAGTCAATGCCTAGCAAGAAACAACATATTGTTAACTGAGAAATATGGCATTTTGCATAAAGATAAAAATAAAAAACCTAAAAACATGTTGACTGAGGAATGTAAAGGAATGGTAAAAGATTTTTATGGTGATGATGAAAACAGCAGAGTCATGCTAGGTATGAAAAACTGCCTATGAGTAAAAGTAGATGGCATAAAGGAAATAGTTCCAAAATGATCAATATTGGGTAATTTAAAGGAATTATATTATAAATTTAAAGAAATTCACCCAGAACAAAATATTGGTTTCTCAATGTTTGCAGAACTGAGGCCTAAATGGTGTGTGTTAGCTGGCTAAAGTGGCACACATTCTGCATGTGTTTGTGTTGCACATCAGGATGTGAAGTTAATGTTATCTAGCATAAACACACAACTTACTTATAAAGATATTCTTTAAATTGCTGTCTGTGACATTAATAGTGAGGACTGTATGTGTAACTCATGTCTCTCATGTCCTGGGTTTAAACCTGTTAAAAATGCTCTGGGTTTTGAAGACTTTGAAGCAAATGCTGAAGTTACCTTCAAACAGTGGTTATCAACTGATAGATGTCAGTTAGTCACTGTAGTGAAGTAATTTTCAAATTTTATGGACAGTCTTGACGAAAAGATGCAAAACTTGAAAGTGCACCAGTTCATTCAAAACCGCAGTCCAAGTTCTTGAAGGAGAAGAAGCAAAATCTTCAAAGTGACACTTGCATTTTATTTGCAGATTTTTCTGAAAATTTCACTTTTGTCATGCAAGATGAGGTCCAGTCTTATCACTGGTCAAATTCCCAAGCAACAGTTCATCCTTTTGTGGTGTATATCAAAGTTAATGACTGTGTGATCAGCAAAAACTTCTGTTTCATCACTGATTGTATTATTCATAACACAGTTACCTTTTATTCCTTTCAGAAAGTCTTACATAACATACAAAAGGTGTTGTACTTTACATATGGTGCAGCGGGCCAGTATAAAAATAAAAATAAGTTCATTAACTCATGTTACCACAGCGAAGATTTTGGATTACAGGCAGAGTGGCACTTTTTTGCATCAGCACATGGGAAGAGGCCTTCTGATGGAGTTGGGGCTACTACAAAAAGTACAGGGAGGAAGGTGAGTTTACAAGGAATTGATCGTGGCCATGTATTCACTTCCCATGACATGTTCAACTTTTGTCAGCGTAACATTCAAGGGATTCATTACTTTCATGTGAGCTCAAAAGAAACAGACAAATCAAACAAATTCCTGAATTCACGGTTTGAAAAAGCAATGACGATACCAAATACACACAGTAATTAATCATGCATATAAACCTCTTGGTTGTAAACATTTACAAATCAGTCAAACATACTGAAGTGAAAATATAATAGGTCAAATCATAAAGAATGATGCTCAGTTTTCCCTTGATGTGTATCCTAAGAAAAGTGACTATATTTGTTGTGTGTATGACTCCTTGTGGTGGTTAGCCAAGGTTGAAGATGTACGTTACAATCCACAGACTGATGACTTGGTTAAATTCTTTCATCTAGCTGGACCTGGAACATCCTTTAAACTCAAACCAGAAGATAGAGTTTGGGTGAAGCACACAAATATTCTCCGTATTTTAAGTACCACAGAGTTATTTACACACAATGCTCGAACTCGCAACATCATGGACGAAATGAATAAACTCCTTTCCGGACTTTTAAACATTCACAAAACTGTGTGAGAGTTGAAGTGTTTACATTTCTTACTGCTTTATAAGGTAATTTTAATTAATATTGCTAGCTGTATTCATATACTCTAAAATTGTCACATTATGTGTAGCCTCACATAAACTTACGTTGCTATGTGTATGTAGTAAAGCCCTCAAATATTCTCATACAATATCTTAGTTTAAAATGTACACATCTCCAGTTTGTGGGATATTTGACATAATAGTTAATAACTTTTGTCTTTATATTCACTTTTAACAGTGAATATATGCACATTTTCAAAAATTTGTTTCTACCAAATGGACTAAAAAAAATTACAACTTTGTGTTTTTATTACTTTAATATATACTGAAAGGGGTGCATCTCATATTATTTCCAGAATTTTTTCACCAGTCCCACATAAAAATATTTGACCTCAAAAATTTCAAATTTGAAATTTTTCCATAGTTCAAGCTATTTTTTTACAATGAAGGACTAAAAAAAAGGTTTATATTTTTCCAGCAATTACTATTTGTACTAGGCTATAACTATATTATAATATCAACCTTGGTGGTGTTCTTCACAATTAAAAAAAATTGAGAATATAGGAAAAAATTGAACCTTTTTTTGGCATTATTCAAGATGTGATGCAACCCACAAATCACAAAAATTTCTATGTTTATTTGGTAATTAATGCCGGTCAATTACAAAAAAGTACTAAAAAAAGCAAACTTTAGTGCACATTTGTGTATAAAAATGCATATATATGAAAAATTATATTAACTAAAAATCTAAAAAAATATTTTTGGGCTGCAGAAAGTATGTATCAAAAACTTGCAATATTTTATGAAAATCAAAAGCATATAGCAACTGAATATTTATATTTAAAATGGAATAACCTGTAACAAAGATATATAAAATGCATTTCTTCTTGAAGTATACATTTAACATTAATGGAAGTTCTTGTTGGTGTCACACATCAAAAATTAAACCTTATGTTTAAATTATGTTCATTCTTGGATTACTTGAATGTTAAAATATGTTTATTCTTTCTTAATTTTGTCTTCTGCACAATAGAACTAGTACTTGTAAACTTGTAATGCCTCATTAAGTTTCTCAATGTGTGTAATGTGCATTAAAATTATCAACATATAATCATATTGGAGCTCTTCACGCAAATACGCTGTAATTGTTTTGTTGGATCTTTCGTATTAAAAGTAATTAAATTTTGAGCTAAATCTTTTGTATTTTTTATCTTATAGTGTATAAGATGTGCAATTAAAAGTATAATTTAATTCAGTTTTACTAATGCTAGAATTCCAAAATACAGCTCCATTACCAACCCCAGCTTCACTGCTATTTGGTCTGTCTGCATTTTTAAAGAATTGTTTCTTGTCACCTTAACTTTTAAGCATTTTGCTGTATTACTTGTCTCTTTCTCAGTAGTCTGAACCCCATACCTATCACAATAATGAGTTTGCCAGTTCTGCAGGCATTTCATGCATTTTTGGTCCAATTATACACACACAGAACAGATCACACCTTTTATCAATGACTTGCGAACCATTAACATTAGTTCTTGGCTTAAGATGCCAGCATATAATGTCCTTGCTATAAACCAGGCTTTTGAACCAATGCAAACTATTTTTTTCGCAGAACATTGCTCGTTTTCATTTTTTACAATAAACACAATGCACACTCTAAAACTTAATTATTCAAACTTAACACTACTTACTGGAAAGTATTTTAGTAACCAATTAATATATAAATTTTTTTAAAAATGTTAATCCCAAAGTATTTTGTGCTGTTTTAAGTGTTTTAAAGTTTTCAATGCTTACCATTTAATGGGCCACCTGCCACCTTGTGAAGCTTTGTAGTATTCACTGCCACTGCCCAACGCTCTTGACAAACCAAAATCACTAATTTTAGCTTGATGTCTTGATGCCAAAAGAATATTTCGTGCTGCTAGATCTCTATGTACAAATCTGTGTTCTTCTAAATACATCATACCTAAAAAATTCAACCATTAAAATTATTAACGAAATTACAAATGAAAAGGCATTACAGATAATTCATTTAGTGCAACTATAAGCAAACCTAAACATATTAAAAATTACAGTACATCTTACAAGAAGATATTTTCAGTCAGGTTTATCATAGGTCTACCATTAAAAGAAAGTAATCTATTATTCGTAAAATATGAGACTCTTATTTTTAATTAGAAACATTATAGCCATGTTCAACCAAAAAAATGCAAATATAACTTGGTAATATGAATATAATATTAATTACTTTAATGAAAAAAAATCCATAGTTTTATTATAAACAGCATAATCACACAATTATTATACAACTTTAATTTATTTTCTGTACTGGTTGAAAAACATGCATGTATCTACACATTATACCAATATTTCTATAGGTGGTTCCGGATAAAGTGGGCACTTAAAAAGCCCTGCTAAAATTATATTTTCTGCCAATTTGTATCTTTCCGTGCAAAAAGGTTAGCTATGGGAAATATCTAAACTCTCTGAACATATCACTTGATGCTTGTGCATGTAAGATAAATTTTGCTGTTAGCAGGAACCTATAAAGTTTGACAAAAAAAATGTATAAAATGCAAGTATGTCAATTTCGGTTGATTTTCTTTCGGTATTGCTGTATTTAAAAAGGAAAATACACGAAACTATATTGGGTAACTTTGCTACAAACCATACAAACAGTATGGGAACAATGGCTAATGTTGAATTAAATGCAGTAACAGCTAGCAAACAGCTAGTGATATTTTTTGAAGGTAAAAGTTTTAGTGCTCACTTTATCCTGAATGACTTATACAAGTAGACTACAGTAAATTGCATAATAGTCATCTCTCGATTTTCTGTATGAATTGAGCGGGTTGGGGAGAGGGTAGCAAACAATTGAAAATTGAGGATAATCCAAAATTGTTTTATTTCTTTACATATTACAGCATATTTCACGTCACAGCTCTTGTGCACTAGCCGTACAGAGGTTTCAGCTTGCACTAACCTGCCTACCAGTCTGTGAAAGTTGCTAAAATCTTGAATAAAACAATATTAAGAAATTACACCTCTAAATGCTACTGTATTTGCTATGGTGTTAAAAAATGTCCACTGGTGCAATAATGAACCAGAAGTTCAACATATGACATTCACTTACACATTGTGAGGCCAAAACTTAGGGTTTACCAATTCTCATCCAGAAAATAGAGAGTTTTTGTATTGTAACCGTATGGTCTGAAGAATTACTGAAATGTCTCTTAATATGAACATGACAGTTTACAATTCTGCAATTTTTGTACATTACTGTTAGTAAGTGCTATATGGTTTTCATTAAAATGTGAGGGCTAGATATCACCTTTAAACTTTAATGACTGTAATTGTTGCAAAAATATGCTTTACTTATTCAGCTATAATATGCATACTACCATGTTAAGGTACATAAAGAACAAAAATTTTTCAAATAAATCATGCTATAATCTTGACTAAGGAAGAGATGATATATTCAAGCTGGTATTCATAGTTACATTTGCGAGAGAGATACGTGCCACAAACTACATGTTGACAATAAATGAGATAATTAGAGAATTTGTGCATCGTTTACAAGTCACAAGCTCTCTCAAAATTTACGGGAGGCAAATACTTCCCCTAAATGACATGCAACTGGTAACTTGTGCTCACTTGTGCTCACAAAGACAGACATTACAGCTGACAGTCTACAACCCCTAGTGGTATATTTTAAATTTTTTTGAGCATGTAACTCAAATAGAAGCATAGACATATTTTACAAATAGAGTTTACTGTGTTCACGAAAAGGAGCCAGACTGTAATTTTTCGTTTTAAGTATTCTGTGGGAAATAAGAGGCATCCAAGCAAAAAGGGTGTTCCAAACATCAATATCTTAAATAGATTAAAAGATAAAAGTGTAGACATTTAAACAAAACCACAAAGGATAAAGAATTATTAACAACAATGTTTTTTTTATGTTTTCTCTATATTTTAATACACATTGTGTAACACAAACTAAGCGTATTCACAAAAAGAGGACATGTCCGGGTAAAAGAGGACGTCTGGTAACCTTAACTGAAATACTTTTTATCTATAATATTGGATATCCACGACTTGCAATTCATTCCGTAGAATGGAAATAATACTGAAATTCATTATTATGATTGTACATTTCAAAAAACCTGTGAACGTATCACGTGCATCATTATTACAAAAAATTTAACTAGAGCAAGCTGTATTCTTACGGAACATTTCTACTTGGTGAAACATTTATCACGGTGATCTGGTGTAATGTATTTCGTAACTTCCGAAGATAATAATAATAATAATAATAAAAATTAATCAAAATATTTTTTTTCATTAATTTTTATTAAGGCCAGTCAGAACGTTCGTTTCCAACCCACTGTACTTAACTCATGGGCTCCATTCCTAGGAACATTATCCTGAGTTTCTGTTTCCTACGAAAAAAGTTGTTACTGAACAATAATCACTTCCAAATGACAGTTTGTTATTCTAAAATTAAAACGCAGGTCGTTTGACGTCACGAGTCAAGCAGGAACTTACCAACTGCCCCCAAGCAGTCGGAAAGGCTGAATTTTGTCGGTAACTCACAACAGTGGGTATACGGTGACATTGTAGTTACATCTGCTATACACACACATGGAAAGGAAACGTTTTTACCTCAACGACTCAGATTAATTAAATGGAAATAATAATTTTGCGTTTCTATCATAATATCCAAAACTATTTTTTCTTACTTGTGTACATGTGGGACAAGCCTTTTCTACAAAATATCTAGCAACCTCAGAAAATGCTGAACAAAACAAACCTTTAGCAAGTACATATAAGTAAATTAAATAAATAAATCGCTGTAAAACAAAAGACATGCATATACTCAGCAATAAATGTAATCATTAAATCTATAAGTTTAATTATGTGAACACATTCTCAATACAGTGTTAGTTTGGCTCTATAGGTAACGACGTGAGCGCACCATAAAGTATATTTTTGAATTTGTTGTAAAAAGTCTCTGTCACTCCGCAATTTCTAATTTAACAGTTTTAAATTATAGTTTAGTAGATGATTAACTAATTTGTTGAAAACATAACAGGGTTGTTATAACATTGCTTTAACATGTACACACACATGCACACGCATGCGCATGTGCACATGCACACACACACACACAGACATACATACACACGCATGTTTATTTTGCCTACGATTTCATTCACGTGGTTTTCAATTTTGGAAAACAATAAATAATGGACAAAATTATGTAAATTTTCATGAATGACCGTTTTAGAAACACTCAAAAAGTAAAAGTTTTTCGTAAAATTTTTTGTGTCCCTCGTTCTGCTTTCTTGCTATGTTTCGCCACCCCACTTTTTTTATAATATATGTAAACTTTTATGGCAGTAACTTTCGAGGGTGCACACATAACCCACCAAAATTTAATTTCAATCGGACAATTGGTATAGGAACGCATATGTTACGAACAAGAAAATAATAATAATAACACACTTATATATATTTCTTCTCCCATGAATAGAGACTATTGGAGAGAGGTATTTTGGTCAGCGCTTAACATTGAGGTCATTAGCGCTGGTGAAGGGTGACATGGTGTGAGTATGAAGCAGCGCCGGAATGAAAGGGCGGGGGAAATGGGAGATCCCCGAGAAAACCAGCCGACCAGCAGCAGGCAGCATTCTTACATGTGAAAATCCGGGGACCAACCCTGCCAGGAATCAACATCAGATCACCTTGGTAGGAAGCAAGAGGTCTGACCCCTCGGCCACCGCGGGCCCCAGACAGAGACTATTAGAAATACTTGTAGATGTCCAAAGTTAGGAAGTAATTACAGTTATTTTCTCTCAATTAAAACTAACCTGGGAAAAAAAAAACAGTAAATGCACATCATCGTAAATCAATACTGTAACCTAAGTTTTGTATATTTAGTAAACTGAAGGAAAAAAATATATCTAGAATGCTTTCTTACATTATTTAGATGAATTAAGTATTAAAAATATTTATGTTTACTAGCAGTCCACTCCATTTTAAGTATGGGATATGTAGAGATTCAATCCACAAATCCCTACTAAGCCTACAGTTAACGCTCGTGCTAGGCCACTAGGCTACTGCTACACAATGAAAAGTTGGCCAAAAAGAAAGTATAATGAATAATACTCCAGTGTTTAAACGGTAAATGTTTAATTATGTATTATTGCCAGTTTGAGATGAGAAAATGTTTTTAAGTAATCAACATTAATATTATCTATCATTTGACAATTGCATAGGCTTATGAAAACTCCTAAAACTGAATGTTGCAGTGCCCGCCATCTTGACACGCTGCTTGAAAAAGTCGTTAGGGCCGAAGATACCAGAACATGCTGGCCCTCGAAATGACTACAACTGTGAATACAGATTTTGTGCAAACATGGAAAATGACTTTTTCAAGTAGGCCATGGCACAGTTTCTTCATACCGACCATTGCTTCGTAACCACGAAACTTAAAATAAGCCCCCTGGTGGCGTCCCGCCCAATTTTCATGCGTGGGAAACGAAGCGGACGATGGGCTTATTTTTACTACAACAAGATTTCCCCAACTTCTTCCGCCACTGCATTTATCTTCTGCTCCCTACTCACCTCATAATATTTTTACGAGCTCCTCGTTACTAATTGTTTGAATCACGGCACTGCAGAAATGGCTAAATTTAAAGAATGCATGAGACCATTGTGCTAAAATAAAAGTGGAAAAATGGGACATAGCCTTGACAAGGAGAAAATTTAGCTTGTAAAGTCACGGAAAAAATATTTTGCAGCAGCTAAAAAATATTTTGCTGACATTCACCCTGTAAAATATATTTTGTTCTCACCACATAATAATTTTACTGTCACCATTAAAATATTGTGGTTACAAAAATTATATTTTTCTCACTACAAAAAATTATATCTGCCAGGAAAGACTTCCTAGACAATTTTTCTTTCGATGTTATTTTTGAATAACTTATTAATGTATTTCAGTACAAATAAATAATGATAGTTTAAATGTGTGTATCTGTACCAATATATTGACACGTATACATAAAAAGTTTCTATCATGTAATACATATTATTTTTAAAAGTTTCTGTGATAGATAAAATTTACGCAAAGGTGTCTCTAAATTTATATAATTTAAAAGACTGGCAATTTCATCTAATGGTAAGTAGGTATTCCGAAAATACAAGGGAAATGTGGAAATAAGTACCATTTGTGTTCAACGATTTTCACTTTTTCTCTTAGAGAGATGATGTTTTCACACAATTCTGTATTACAAATGTTCACATATTGATAGCATACCTCTGTAAAATAGCACCCTTACAGTAATATTACAGAGACAGACTGACATCTTTTAATTCAGTACAATCCTATTGTTAAACTATAACAAACTATTTTAGTTTGATTCATCGCTGGTTTTCTTTGTCACATACTTCATACGTGGGCGTGCTCTTATTAATACTTTATATACACCAAAGTATATTTACTAAACTTATGTTTAGTATGAATATTTTTTGCTATTACAGAAAAATATTTGGGAAATATAAATGGACCAAAATTTTTAAACAACAATTATGTATTTATTTGTATATATTTTTTGACTTCTTGCTATTTAGTGTTTACTAATTTGTTAGTCATTTTACAACACTGAGCGAGACGCTTATCACATCTTATTTTGTTTTCTAAATAAATTCTGTTTAAGTTTATAAATCAAAAAGAATTTGTCAATATAAAAAGGCAGAATATCTACAGATATGTATCACACTAAGTGCTGTCAGTTATTTGAGTCCAAAGTCTTTTTTCTTATTAATCATGCTAATTTAATTCACATTTTACTTACTCGAACAACATGAAGTTGTATGTTAAATTATTTTTTTAAAGTACAGTACTGTGTTGAAAGAATGACTGCTTAGATTAGTGAAAAAAAATTCATTTGAAAGGATTTGTGGAAAACTGGTTTATTGTAAACACGTACATAATTATAAGATGTGGCTGTGTTCATTACCTTTAACTGGAAGTTTTTCTGTGTCACATTCTGAAATCAGTTTTGTTGTTAAAATTTCAATCATAAATTTTAAATAAACTCTAAAATTGTCATGTAATACATCTTCGTGATTTTCGTAATAATGTGTACTTTTACATAACTATTTATTGGTTATACATTTCTACAAGTGTATATTTGAAAGTATGTCTTCCTTTTTTAGCGAGTAAGGTACATGTGCTTCTTTTTATATCAATATATTACAGTTAAATTGTCACACGTACTGTAACAGTGAATGTACCGAAGGAAAATTGTAAAATTAAGTTCCCTCTGATTCAAGCATTTCAAATTTTAACGCAAAATTAGTTGGCACAAATTTAAAGAGTATTACCAGATCATGTGATCTTAAATTACTTTATGTGATTCAAACTTCTATAGTAAAAGAGACATCAATACATCACACACTGTTATCTCTAACAGCATCATGAGCGCCTGGTACCTCTCACGTTTCTTCCAGTGTCAAGTTTTAAAGGTAGTTAACTAGTTATTCATCTAAACGTCAAGAGCAAGGCACTGGTGGTGTTACCTCTTGCACAGCCATGAGCACCTAATACAATGTTCCAGAATTTTTCGTATTTCTACGTGAATTTAACAAATTTTTATTTATTTTTATGTTGAAAGAATGTTTTGAACTGAGTGTCCATGTGCAAGTTGCCATAGCAACCCAGAAAATTCTGTACAGTAGAAATAAAAGACAAAAAATAAGGAACGGTCAGCATACACTCTCACAAGTATAGTAGGGGTGAAAGCAGTGCAGGGGAAGTTGGTGGTACAACTGATGAGGTTGTTAAACTATCCGTTTCCCTTATACCAGTCCACCGATCAACAACAACTATCAGAAGCTGAAAAGCTAGGCATAGCTGACCTGGTGGACAGTAATGGGAAGTCTGTTATAAGTTCGTAAACTGTGTGACACATGAGTCAATGCAGTAAAATACTTACGGGGATCACCAAGCTTGGTGCATGGTCCTCCTGTGCGTAAGGGTCTATAGAGACCCAGATGCAACCTGAGGGCTGGTAGTCTGTGAACTTCTGCAGGTTGGTTGACACATACAAGAGGGAGAGACAGACAAGTCAAATGACAACACACTGAGCGAGTGATTTTGATCAGCGCTTAACATTGAGGTCTTTAGCACTGGGGAGGGTGACATGAGGTGAGTATGTAGCAGCGCCGGAATGAAAGGGCGGAGGAAACGGGAGATCCCCGAGAAAACCAGCCAACCAACGGCATCGTCCGGCACGATTCCCACATGCGAAAATCCGGGGACCGACCCCGCCGTGAATCGAACCCGGATCGCCTTGGTGGGAGATGACAGCACAGTTTTGCTTATGTATGCAATAATAAACCAGACTGTTACCATGCAACCCTCTCTCTCATTCTCTCACAGTATGGTGGCCAAATCTCCCGCCCCCTTGTTTTGTCTTTTGTGGTACATCCTGGGATGCCTGATCTCGCAACACCTGCCCAAGAGCATCTGGTTCACCCTGCAGGCTGTTGCTACCACACAACCACAAAAGATCATTCCCAGATACCCTCAGAAGGCAGAACACCCCACTGCATCGCAGCTGGAAACCAAGGGCACGGGACGAGCAGCGGAGGACAGCCCAGCTGGATAGAGAAAAGGATCAGTGAGTAGTCTGCCAATTTTTTTGTCACCAGAGGGGACTAGCCTCAGCATGCCCAGTGCCCAGCACCCTAGTAAATCCTCCCCCCCCTGCGTGGTACTTAACTGAACAGTCATAACTGGGAGAGAACAGAAGAAAACAAGGCTGTAATCTAAATTTTACCTACCAAAGTTTAAAATAACATACGTTCTCTGCAAATGGATACATAATATTGCTTCTTACATTTTGTGCATGAGGCCATATCTCATTTATACCAATTCTGAACACTATGACCTCAGCTGAGAGACAAAAAAAATCTGCTTTCTTCAAGTCTATCAACTCTTTGGTGGTAGGTTTTTATTTGTTTACAGTCTTGACCCATGTCCTTTTTTTCTCACAGAACACACAGTACCCCTACTGTGTGTTCTGTGAGAAAAAAAGGACATGTCAGGTTTGGAATATTTATCGGTTTAGATTTGCTGAGTTTGGTGTTCAAATTGTCAGAGTGCAAGAAGTTGTTCAAATAAGGATCCTCTCTTAAATTCTGGGTATTTAAAACATTTTCAAATTCTTCTTCCAAGAACTCTGTAACATGTGCTGTATGGCCATGTATGTTTGATCTTTTCGCATTAATGAACTAACATAGATTAAAATCCTTAGTAAATGCTAAACGTTAAAGCATTAAAATTTTTTATATACACTGATATCTCCCTTAGTGTTGCAAGAGCATGAATTAGATGTAGGCATTCAATACATATAATTCAGATCTTCAGTTGCACTGGAGAGAAAAAAAGTTGTAAATGTACCAAATAATCTAGATGTGATTGAACAATTCTTCCTTTATTGCCATAACATGATTTGAGAATGTTTCTTATCTGTTTGTAAGTATCAGCGTGTGACGTGCACTGGCACGTAGCACTTACTTGGCCTCTTATCATACAGTAATTTCAATTTTTTTGTCTTAATTAATAATTTTTTTTGTTGTTAATAACAAATTAAGTAGGCCAAATTAACCAGGTATAAGGATGTATACGGCGGGATCCAACCTATTAATTGGGGATGCGAGTAGAGAAATTTACATTAAAATTTTCTTTTTTATTTTAAATTTAACTTTAAAGCAAGAGAAAAGTATAGAATTTTACGTGTCAATTTTATCGGATGTGTGTCGTGTTTGGACTCATTTTAAAGCTAATTTAATTTCTAGCAACTTTTCTAAGTAAACTTTTCTGATTTTTTGCCTTGTTTAGGTTTTTTGAAATTTCAAGTAGCTTATTAGCTTGCTTCTCCTGGAATAGGATTTATGTGGCAGGCTAGTAGTAGTTCTCTTGCTTGGAAGCACGTACAGAGAAGTGCTGCCTTTTAAAATTTCAAATAAGCTCTGAGCTAGCCTGTGCTTAGATAGATTTATCTGGCAGGCAGGTCAGAGTTCACTCGCTTGGAGGCACGAACACGGACGTGCTGGAATGCGGGGGGCTCTGCAGGGCGTTTCTCGATCAACGTGGGTGGTAGTGCCGTGTGCAACAACACTAAAAAGGTGGTGATCCGCGACAGATTGAGGACGCTGCACATCCCCAATTAATAAACTAATGAATATTTAACTGGTAGTATGGAGTAAAATGCTTTGTAAATTTATCAGTATCTATGTTACGTACAATTTTTAGGTTATAGACGTCAATAAACCAGCTTTTTAGGCAAGTTGGATCCTGATGTATCCCTCCGCCGCTCGGCCGAGTAAGTCAGAGTGTCCGCCCAGGAAAAGTTAGTTGTGATCCATCGGAGTTCGTGACCGGTCGCCGGGAGATGGCCGGCTAAGTTTTTCTTGTTTATAATCCGTCAGTAGCAGTCGTCGTACATCGGAGCTCGTGACCGGTCGCCGGGAGATGGCCGGCTAAGTTTTTGTTTGTCTGAGTTTGTTAATCAGTAAGAGTCGTGATATGTCGGAGCTTGGACTCGGTCGCGGAAATATGGCAGGCTAAGTTTTTTGTGATTAGTTGGGGTGTCATGGCGGAAGGGGGAGGATGTGTTGGACGGGGCAGAGGTGTTGTGAAGCCTAGAGGGCGGATTCGGGAGTAAAGTGGGCGGTATTGCCTGCGATGCTTTGTTGTTCATCATTTTTCTTTAGCTAGTTACAATACCTAAGTAGTATTTGCCTGGGCGAACACTCTAGACTACGTCAAGTTGAGCACTTGCATCACCCTTTAATGTTTACGTTTCGAAGTTGAAAAGGTTACTGGAATGAGTTTAAGTGGTTAAGCAGTGAGTGTTCAATGTACAAGTGAACCATTAAATAAAAAAAAAATTAACGGAAACTTTTTTTTTCTTTTTTTTTTATATATATATATATATGCCCACTTAAATGTTTTCTCTCTAAGCGGACACCGTTTGAAATACTTCAGGCTATCTGGGCAAGTAAAACAAAAGGGAAGTATTTCTAATTTCTAAAGGACTTGTCAAAGTCATCGCTCGCCGAAATCAGTTGCCGCCGGTAATGGAAGGTAGCTGCAAGGAATAAACAACACCACAACGTAGACGTGAAGTAGGAGCATAGCAGACCCATCACATTCTGGCGTCCCCGGAACAGGGACATCTAGACATCAACAACACGGCGACGTAGACGTAGCGGACCCGTCACATTCTGTCGCCGCGAACAGGGACGACGTAACCTCCAAAATATATATAAACAACAGCACGTGACGGCGAGTAGCAGCCCCGTCACAAGCTGTTATCACTATCCCCTCTACAATAGTGTAGGTTCGCCTTCAAGGTATCTGCGAAGAAATACACGTTTGTTTTTAGTAGTTACAGATACATTTTTGTCTACCCCTGACTGAAACTGTTCCCAAGAACGTTGCCCTAATTCTATATTTTTAAGTGATGATAGGTAATAAATGTGTAGGCGTGGATCACAGGGTAATGTATGAACTGTCTCCTGGATTTCATGTTGCAAGGAATATTTCAATTTCAAGCATCACATAATTTGCTGTCTCAATGCACTGTTTACAAATAGTAACATCAGTATTACATTTTGCACCATCCATTACATTTTGTATGTCATTATCTAAACACACCACATTTTGATATCTTTCGTGAAGACAAGCACAAAGATATTACTTTTTTTACCTCTCTATGTGACGTTATTACATTCACTGTAAAATCATGTAGCATTAGAGCTTCAAGTTACACGTTTTATATTTATCTTTCGTTTTTAATTTTAAAAGATAATGTTTTAGGTTATGCAGTGAAGCCCCTTACACTAATTAATCTTATTTTATTATGTACCTTGATTTTCCTGTTATTTAATAAACATTTCTACAGATGAAATGAAACTGTAACAAAAATTATACCATGCATTCACGCATTTATCATATTTTGCCACATAAATTTGGTATAAAGTAAGTCACCACAAATACTTGAAATTAAAATACTGCTAATGGGGATATTTGCGGCACAGTTCACCGAGAACCTCTTCAACATGTTTGATTTTTATTTATATTTTCTTTCTCTTTTATTTATGTGTTGAGTTCACACAGTACAGCAGTTTTAAAGTTTTGCTATCGTAATTTTAGACAGTTGTAGTTAGCGTGTGGATGCGTCAACACACATTGACATGAACTCGTCACACTTCTCCATGGTTTTTGATTTTTCCCCATCATTTTACAGTAAAATAACTACTGTATTTAAATACACTGCACTACAAAGAAAATTGTTTTAAAATAAAACACTACACAAAAAAATTGTTCAAATATGTCTCACACATTTAATTTAAAGTTACTATTATTTGTGTTGATAAAACAAAAGTCTGTCACAAACCCAATAATGCCAATGTGACTGAAGCAATTGATAGCGACCAAGATACAAAACTTGACAGCGCTAGAAGCTGCAACTCAGATCCTCTTGCCACAATCTTCGATTTACAAGCTTTTTATTGTGTTGTAAGGTCAAGTAGTACACTCAAACATGTTAATTCTTCTACAGCCATGAACATGACCACAATCTTGGGCACTGTGTGTTTTCTCTCTGTTTTAATTCCATACAAAGTTTTAAGGTCTTTTCTTCCACTTCTATGGCTCTGATGGTTTCTGTTTATATTATTAATATGGTAGTGAATAACGTGAACAGAACGAAAAATAAGATTTTTATGACGTGATATGCAGGAAAATTTAACATTACTAAAAACCTATCAAGTGGGATATCTTGAAAAAATTGCAAAACTGTGGAAATACATAATTAATGAGAATGTAAACACAAGGTTTCACTGTATATCTTACCAGATGTGGATGTTTTTGTACATGTTTTGTGTTATAAATATTTATAACAGCTCCCAGGTTTCGGCACCATAAAAAGTCGGAAATTAAAAATCTGTAACATTATTGTTTAATTTACTGATATTAAATAAAATTCTCTTTTCTTTATTCCAATTCCAATGATACACAATGGATGTGAAACATTTCCTTTTATGATTTTGCAACAAGTACCACTTTATGAACTGGAATAATTTATCAGAACTTACCACATGCTATTTGTGATGCCCACAATTTTAATTCATGTCTAGGGTTGACGCTATCAGGAAATTCCAGGAGATATGTCAACATGGACCCTAAAGGAACTAATTCTTGAACCTAAAAAAAAAAAAGTCAATAAACAATTTATGACACAACAGTTTGGAACTCATACTGATAAAGCTAAAGCAGCTCTTCATTATGGCTAGTTTTACAGCAATTTTGAAATTTTTTAAAGCAATATAATTTTGTACTTGAGAATCCCTACACTGTTTCCTAATAAATATATCATTATTTTTACTGAAATATGTAACATTTCTTGACATAAGGCAGGAGAGTTTCAAAACAGTGCACATAGGAACAGATATTGCAAAGAATATTTCTGAATCATTCAGTAAATCCTGTAGTGCATGAGAAGAAACACAATCTTTCCAAACATTCCTTAAAATAACTTAAGACCACATACTGACCACACTACCAGGACAATAGTAGTTTGATTGATGGGGACTGAAGAGAGAAAAAACCCTAATTCAATTATGTCAATGATAACCAATACTGACTTAAGTGGCCTGAATGAGTTGACACAGCCATTACCACAAAAATCATTTCATGAGAAGTGGAAGTACTCTCAGGATTTCTAACTGTATTATTTTAATTCGAGTTAAACACCTCACTGAATGAAAATAATATAATAGCAAACTACTCAGAACATATTTCTCAACATCGTGATAATTTATTTATATTCATTTATTTATCATCATACATTCTTTAAAGACAGAAACTATAGAACAAGTCAAGATTAAAATTGAATCAACAATAAAAGGTGCAAAAGTAAAATACATACACATTATTAATATCCAAATATTCATTAATTGTATAAAATGAATTAATGATGAAAAAATTTTTTAAGTTAAGTTTAAAAACACTACCATCTATATTATTATTCAATTTAAGTGAATTTGGCAACTTATCATATATAACAGAGGAAGAATACAGGACTCTCTTCTGGTACACTTTAAGCTTTGTAAGAGTCTTATACAAATACTAGCAGTCCTCCGTGGCTTTGCTCGCGAGTATTATTCGTAACTGATAATGTTTACTTTAATTGAAAAACCTCTTTGTACACAAGATTGGTACTTCATTCATCAAGTGCTAGAATGTCCAAGCAGCTAGTTGAACTAATTCTGCAGCAGGATAAGTAGCTATAGCTGTCCACGTGAAAAGCAGTCTTAAGTTTGTCCCTGCCACTAACAGCGACTTCGCCTGGGCCTAATTTATAGCCCTGCCAATTTGAGGTTGTGGGGTAGTTACAGACACATAAGATAAGAGGTTAATCAAATGAAAAACATCTGTTTACCCTGTGCACAACAATTGGTGACGGTGCTCACAATTATATATTGTCAAAATATTCACATTAACTTTATTGCCATTACAAAGTTTCAGTGGGTAAAGGTTTCGCGGAAACGTATTTGGTGCCCCAAACTTGCGATTAGTGAGATGATATATCGTTGGTTTACTGTCAAAAGTGACCAAGTCAAAGTAAGATAATATTATAAAAATGCTAGGAATATGTACATGTTGTTCACGAACAATTGCCCAAGGTGAAAGTCTATTCGTCGTTTTGTACTGTTGTGACACAGTATGTAACATACCACATTTTTGTTAGTATCTACAATTTAATACTGTTTTTAAACAAAACAGCATTTATGACCTAATCAGTTTTGGCAGTGTACCGACGATATGTCAGCTGATATTGTAGAGGAATCTAAGTGGAAAGCAAACTGCAATTTTACCCGTTTTGAAAACGACATGTAAATTGCCCTAATTCGATCTGCCTTGTAGTTTTTGTGTGTCAGAATTGAACGTTCGCACGCAGCTTTTAACGGAATTCGAGCCCAGAACCTCACGGAATTTAGACCTGAGTAACAAACAACTGCGTTACGTAACATCAAAATAATTCATGAAAATAAAATTTAATTAAAAAAAATAAAATATCTGTGTCCTGGGCTCATAGAGGTTGTACAACACCACGTCTCGTTAGGTTACTGTAGAGTGAAACTCCTGTATAGGTTGTTTCTCGACGCTCGTTCCTGCTTTTCGGCTCGTTTGCCTTGAATATTGACTAACATAGTTTTATTCTTAATAATCACGTTACTTTAAAGAAAAAAAAATACATACATTTTTTTAAAAATATTTACGTAAGCATCACTCTGATGCGAACAACACCTCAATATCGCTACTGGTTAGATAGATATAGTGGGTTGATGGAAAACAAATTTTATCCTTTTTCACACTTTTGAGTGTCAAAATTCGAAATATTTTAAATTTACATCTAAGACATTTGTATAAGTATCCAACTGAAGTGTAAATCACATCGCTAGCCCGTTCAGTCGAATCAAAATAGATCATTCACAAAAAAAAAAAAAGTGTATCACCCCTGCACAGTATCGAGGAATCGAATTTCGAAAAATCTGAAAACCTTTCTGCGATAATTTCTGTAATCATCATCCTGAAGCAAAAATTAATTGTATATCTCGACGGGTTCGATAGATATCGAGGATTTATCTATAACACGTTCAAGGTCTTTTCACCTCTTAAGAGAGTAAATTTCGAAAAACCCTTGAATCACGTTTTAGAATACTTTATTGGTATTTCGTGGACGTAAAAAACACAACATTAGCCCGCTGGGTTCAAGATATATCGACGATTAATTGAAAACGCTTTTCACCACTTTTCACCCCTTTTCACGTCCTTAGGTAGCAAATTTTGAAAATTCCTGAAATAACTTTTTAGGTATTTGAGTAAGCATCAATCCTAAACAAAAATCACGTCGCTATATAAAAAGCTATGGGATCGATATATATCGAATGTGAGTCGAAAACTCATGTTACCCCTTTTTTAACCAGTTTAGGGCCGAATTCGGAAAATATATTTTAAATGGTACTTGGGATATTTACAAAAGCACCAATTTAAAGCAAAGAGCAGTTCAATATCTCGATTGATTCTATAGATATGGAAGGATAATCGAAAACACATTTCACGTATTTTCACCCCTTTAAATAAAGAATTTTGAAACGTCTTTGAGTCCTGTCATAGGTATTTGTAAAAGTAACCAATTAAAGTTAAAATCACGATGATAGCCAATTGTGTTTCAAAGATATAGACGATTCATAAAAAACATATTTTGCCCCTTTTTACTGCCTGGGGGTCGAATTTCAAAAAAACTTAAAACTGCTTTTTGGGTATTTACGTAAGCAATATTTTGAAGTGAATATCAACTCTCTATCTCAAAGGGTTCGATAGATATCAATAGTTGATTGGAAACACATTTAAGGTCTTTTCCCCCCTTCAATGTTGAACTTCGAAAAATCCTTAAATTGGCTAATATGCATTTTTAAGAGTATCCTATTAAAGTAAAAATCATCATGATAGGCCATCGGGTTCGAGCTCTATCAATGTTTTTTAGGAAACACCTTTCACCTCTTTTCACCACCTTAGAGGTCGAATTTCGAAAAATCCCTTCTTCGTGCTCGCCTTCGACCTGAGGGGAATCCCACAAAAAATTTCACTATTCTAGGTCCAGTGGTTTGGGCTGCAGTTTGATCAGTCAGTCAGTCAGTCAGTCAGTCAGTCAGTCAGTCAGCATTCATTTTTATATATATAGAGATTAAGATTTGCGAGTATTATATTTATGAACCTCAGAATTTTAAAAAATATATCTGGGTTATCTATTACAAAACTTAAGACAGAAAAAATATATTGACACGATAATGTCAACATTTTATATATTTTTAAACAAATAACGACAAGAATGTGTTTTTTCATACTGGCTATTGCTCTTATATAGCCCTTTTTTGAACTTTAAATACTTTTATGTCACCACAGAATTACTCCAAAACACTATGCCAAAGGATAACAAAGAATGAAAATACGAATAAGATACCATTTAAGCGGCCCCTGAATCTAATATCTTAGCAGTATTTCTAATTACAAAACCTGCCAAAGAAAGTTTAGGCACTAATTTAGCTATATGATTTTTCCAATTTAATTTGGAATGCATCTATCTATACCCCTAAAATTTTAACTGTTGTAGCTTCTTCTTTGGTATCAATTTTATTTTAAAATTAAATTTTGACTCAAAGTTTGAATTTGAATTTGTTTTTAAAAATTGCATAAACTGGGATTCATCTATATTCAATGTCAGTTTATTTGCCATAAAACATTTTTTTATCAAATAGAAATATTGCCTTATTCAAGGATTCCTGAATAGTTTTGTCTGTCATTAATAAACTAGTATCATCTGCAAAAAGAACAGTAAAGACCTCAGAAGCCATAAATTGAAGTAAATCATTTATGAATAACAGAAATAACAAAGGGCCTAAAATAGATCCTTGTGGTACACCACTAATAATAACGTTATTAGCAGATAATATACCATCTACTATTACTTGTTGAGTTCTGTTTTCTAAATATGATTTTAAGAACTGAAATAACTTGCCTCTGGTGCTGTAACATTTTTACATGTTTATTAAGATTATGTTTTTAATGCAATCAAAGGCCTTTGCCAAATCACAAAAAATTGCAATTGGGTATGATAAACATTTCTGTTTGAAGAAAATTATGTGGCTTTCCCATATTTCAACTTAAATATTGTAATAAAATTAATGGAAAGAAATCCAGTACTTAAGCTTCATGAAAATTGCAATGATATCAAAAAAGGTTTCAATTGGAATTAAATTTTGCGATATTTATGACTTAACGCGAAACATATAGTATTCCATTAAGACGTCACATCTACGTTGAAAATATTTTGCCATTTTACATATTATATATTTTTATCAAGTCACAATTGATGTCATGACAAAAAACCATACAATATCATCAACACTACGATAAATGTTTTAATTGTTGAACAGCCTTAACATTTCATACACCGAAAATTTCTATATTACACATACAGTAAACTTGCACCATCTGTCTTCCTCACTAAAAGTAGTCGTTACTCTCAATTCTTGGAATGGTTATTTTTAGACTGTTCTAATTAATTCCAGTAAATGTCTTTTGCAACTCAAATACCAAATTAATCTCCCACACCATCTCCAACTACTTTGCTACTGTACAATCTAAGTCGCCACACTGCCGACATAAGCTGAGGGTCAAGTTGCTCCCATGCTGCATGTAGTCACTGTCGCCAGACATAGATATTACCAATGTTTCTATTTCTATTTATATCCAGAAGCATCAAATCCAGATAATTTTCCCAGCTTGGCAATTATTTGGACCAACAGGCCAGGAATATTTCAGTTTATAGGACCATTTTTCATAATCACCTGGGAATACACATTTGTAGGTTATCTACATAGTATCAGCAAAACATGCTTCCCAGCTGGCCAGTTTGACATCATAGTAAGAGGGGCCAGCTCCTCTGTATTGCTTAATAAGGCGAGGTGGGGAAGGGATGCAGCACAATGTCGCACAGTTGTGTGCTGTTTCACAATAATATGTTCCAAACTCGTGGCTTACCCCTCAACTGTACATGTGTTAATTCAGACGAACACACCAAGAATTGAAGCGTATAAAATTTTTAGTATGTTTATACCAGCTTTGTATTTCCTTCTGTAGGAAAATGTTTAGTGAAGCCAACAGTTATTTGCCTTACTCTACTACAAAGTGAATAAAAAAGCTGTGTTTGCTAACCATTTACTTAATAAAAATAAATGTGTGCTATCAAGGTTCTGTACTACCAAGCAGCATGTATGTTCAGTGGGCTTTTACTGTAAAATCTATCCCGTCAATTTCAACAAAATGAAACATATGAATGTGAAATTGTATAGCTTATTAGAAATGGTGAATCCCCACATAACCCCAAGGTAGCTTAGGAGCTTACAACCTCCTTGTAATGTGCAGTTTAGGATGTTACGTGGTAGTAAAGCAAAAACTGTTTAAGATGGAACATTCAGTTCCTGTATTCTGTTCATGTGCATCGAGACATACATAAAATTTTATTCTAACCATCATCCAATACCATGATTGGCAAACTTTGGATTTGCCACCTTTATTATGCACATATTTCTGTAATTATCTGGTGTAGCAAATTTACCTACAAAAAATTATAATCTGCATTTCATAATTACAAAAAAATATATTATCTTGCTTAAATATGCTTAGATGTAACCATTTTTGTGTTAACTGCAATAAGTACGAGCACCATTTTCATCCCTACAAGCAGGAAAACATTTCAGCATTTGCATCAAAGCACATGTGGCTGGAAGATCACCAATTGTCATACTCAACATCCAGTCAATATGTTATGAACTTTATGAATAAACTAATATGAAACACATTTAATGTTAAAACATTGTTTGGTAAATGTTAATACACACACACAAATGTAACATTAAATTTATTTAAGTCAGTCATAAGTAGTACATTTCAAAGAAAATGGTTACAGACATTATAACACACATGTACAGTACTGTAATATTTCCATGCAACAGAAGTTTAAACTGACCAATCCCATTACAGGCATGCATACATAGTGAATCTGTTACCTGTACTGCACACAAATTACAACTGGTTACATGTACCATTATATCATACAATCAAGCAATGCAACTGACAATTAGCTGGGGAAGAATTTTCCTCAATTCTTATGAACACTGAGCCAGATTTCTGATAACATTGGCTGTAAGGTGACGAAAATCCCAAAGTCTCTCTCTGCAGCATTTAGCAGCATTACTATTGCAATTTCTAAGTGTGCAGTACAACTTGCAATCTCTCTCTCTCTCTGTTACGCTGTGTTCCACACAACTGCCAGCAAATTATAGTGCTATTCGACTGTTGTGAATACACAGTAAGTTGTCAACCTTATTCCACAAAGTATATATCTACTCCCTTCACTAAACACGTTTACCAATTGCGTGTTGAAAAGTAAAATGTATGTACACAACTATTCTGGGTGCATACTGCACTACAAGGACATAGCATTCACACTTTGTGTGCTGTTAATACAAAAGCAGTTAGCATGAACCAGTATTGACAGTAGTTTAATTTTGGTTGATAATTACATGCCAATTACTCATTTGCTTCAACAAGTCATTACTGGGAACATTTACTAAAAAAAAAATATGTAATACAGTATTTACTTGTATAATGACTGCACCATTATTTTAAAAGACTTAAAGCAATAGTTTATGAAACCTGCATAATAGCAGCATGTATCTTTTTCAACATGCAATTCAATACAATAAAACTCTATTCGGAGGTTTTGCAAGGGACCAGCTGCTGTGATCGAGTTAGCATAGAAAATATCTTAGGCAGAATGGAAAGAAAAAAATGGAAGCTATTATAAGAGGAAAAACTACAGAGAAGCATTTATTACCGTATTAATTTTTGCGTATGTTGCTATGCTCAAAATTCAAATACAAAACTGTACAATGGAAATAGAAATTCATCATACTGCATCCACACACTAGACAAGTTGATCGCAGAGTGCCTGAAAAGAATTTAGTGCCTGACATTTCCTGTGAAATGTGACCAATGCAAACATCAATAGAATAACTGGAGTGCCATATAATGCTCCAGCTCACTACATGTTTAATTGAAGCATAATTCTACATAAAAAAAATTGGCATTAACATAACGTGATTATGTATCTTCATACATTACTGAAAAGATGAATAAATAAATATCATAATGAGGTGGGTAGGGCCAGTGTATCACACCTTGAACTGCGGACTTACAACTGGGCACCCGTGTAGGAATAGAGGATAGCATGAAATGAGGCCCTAAAATGGAGAGGCACTGGAATGAGAAGGACGTGGTAAATGAGAGACACCTGAGAAAACCTGTTTGCAAGTGGCATCGTCCGGAACAATTTCCACATGCAAAAATGTGGCATTCAACCCCACTGGGATCTGAACGTGGATCATGAGTGGTCTGACCACTACACCATTGAAACCACCACTCAATAAATAAGATATCTGTTTCCAGATAACTGTAACATCAAATTTATAAGGCTGAGGCCCTTAAGGGCATAAAAATTTAAGTCCATATGTGTCCAAATCACAAAGAAAAATTAACTCTCACAAATGGAACAGAAACATTTTGAAATGAGATGGTAAAATGGCTTGATAGTTGAAGTCAGGATAAGAGGGGGGAAGAAGGTTGTTAAGTATGAAATCTAACACTTAATAGGGGGCTCCCTGGGAAATTTCAATAGTTTTGAAAATATTTATATCTGTACGGGACATGGTTTGTTTTATAGATAGATATTGAGACTATTTTTTACAGTAATGAAAATATTCTAGCTTTCATACTTTTTGTATAGTGGCAGGTCAAAGCCCAAATTTGCATAAAATAGCTTAATACAAAAAAGGAAAACCAAAGGACAGTGTCACGGGCTACATCATGATATATATGAAAATCACATCTGAATTAATTTTGTATTTTTAAAAAATTTCTGGGTTAGAAATAAACAAATTTATACTATTATGTATTTTTTTTAAATACTAAAAATGTCACTGAGGTTTTTTATATACCTCTTGACGTAGCCTGTGACATTGTTATTCAGAGTGAATTACTTCATTTCTGTAAGTCAGTTGGTTTTCGCTTTGTGTATTAAACCATTTTAATGCAAATTTTGTCTTAAACATACCAATGTAGAAAAACTATGAATGCTAGAAATTGTTCATTTCTGTAAAAAATAATCACTATATATATATATATATATATATATATAAAACAAACCATATCTTGTAGAAATATAAACATTATTAAAATCATTCAAATTTGGCGTGAACTCACCCCTTAAAATCACATGTATATATTGCATACTGAAGTTCAGAACAAACAACTCGAAAATTAACACGTTTGTTGCTACCAACATAACAATTGTCACACAAAACATGTCTTTAAACTAATACATGACTAATTATAAACACTAAGTATTTAATTTTTTTGAAAAATGAGCTAATTTTTCTGATTTGCACTCTTTCATCAACAACTTACCATTTGCAGTGGAGGACCTCTGCATATGCCAATTAATTTCACAACACAGCAGTGATTAAGGCCCATCATTACTTGAGCTTCTCTCAGAAATTCTTCACGATTTGTATCAATATGATCTTTGTGAAGAGTCTTTATGGCAACATTAACCTGCAAAATGATTATACAGCACATTATATTCACAAAAACAAATTAGTAATCTACAATATATTCATTGCAACTTACCTAAATAATAGACGGTTAGTTTTGTATGTACAGAACAATGGTTCATTCATCAAAATGATAATTTTAATTAAATAAAACATTGCTGTTATTTTAAAATGATCATTGCAATGGGGGAAATTTACTTGACAAAAAAATTTTTGTACAAACGGCATTGCAGCAAATAGTGTACCACTGCAACAAATAATGTGTCACAGAAAACCAGAAAATACACAAAATCCTCCAAAACGAATTTTTTGACAACTGGCAAGCAACGGAAAAGACATACAATTCCACACCGAATTAGTCAGTGAACAACTAAACTGGCAAATAAATAGACACTAGCACACAAAACCAACCAAGAAAGGTTGTGGTCAGTTTGGAAACAAAAATTCAACGTAATTCCCCAGAACGAATTTAGTCAGTAAGTGGTGAAAGAACGAGAGAGACAAATATAACTACAGTGACAAACAGAAAAAACTAAGAAAACGAAAATTGTTGTTTGCAGACGACACAACAGAGACACAGACACCTTGAGGAAAGTAAACAAACACAGATAACCAATAACTGTAGACAGTAAAAATATAAACATATACATATATAACCGGCAGACTATATATGGGCACTGGAAAATGTGTATTATATGCTTTATACCTTCTCTTTTGTCCTAACCAATAGCATTCAGCCATTCCCTGATTGGCTATGCAGGTAAGAGTATCTTTCATTGGCTAGTGTTTTCTTGCGATGTTGGCTGTGGCTTAGTTATTTTTCGTTGAAAATTTACTTATTTTCTAATTATTAGTAACCAAATGTTTTTTCAATACAATGCTTTACTTGCTACATATTTTTCTGTGCTGACTATGCAAGCTGATTCTTGATTTTCCTTTAAATTTTGTTTGTTTACTGTTTCAGTGGTGTAGCATTTTCCCAGAGTATTCTACGGCTTTTGTCCAGGTATGTTCTAATAGTCTAGAGTTTTGAACTTTGCCCTTAACATTATTTCTGTGTTCAGTTATGCATGTAAAAAGGAGGGGGGGGGGTCTGCCAGTCTTTCCAATGTATACACAGCCACATTCATAGGGCATCTGTTACAGACAGTTTTGAGTTTGTGAATTGTCAGGCTTCGGTTTAACTACGGTTACCATAGTTTTTTATGGAATTATCTGATTTGAAAGCAGATTAGAGTCCGTATTTATTCCTTAAATGTCTTATTTTTTCCCAGAGATCAAAACACTTGGGATTACAAGAGTTCCAACAGGTTTTTCAGTTGTTTGTTATTTTATATCGGAAATTTTTGTTTTTATAATTTGTTAGGCCTACCTCATTGTGATATCATAAAACAAAATCTAGGGATGCTTGTGTTGTAGTGATACCGCTGCTCAAATTAGTTGAAATAAACTGATAGACTGGATCACTCATTACTAATTAGGTGTAGGCCATTACTCACACATAAGGCATGGTATGGTAACTATTAGAACACAGGTCTATTAAATTATTCATGCAAAATTATGTGATGAATAAAAGAGTATATGTACTTCTTAGCCAGTGTAGATAGTCAACGAAAAACTACTCCACAGCTCTGCCGTCCCTTTCACTTGTAATTGTGTAAAAAATTAATAACTACCTTACTCAAACCTGCTTTTCAACACACATATCAGGCATATTCCCACACAGATTGCCAGCCCACGAATCAGGTTTTCGGCTTAAAGCCAGAGGAGGTAATATATCATGTTTATTAAACCGCCTTGCATGCCAATTATCTGTAATTCAATTCAGAATTACACTACGGTACTCAAAACTACAGAAAGTAGACACATGTTAATTAAACAAATCATTGATGGCTCAATAATATACTTACGAATCTTCCTAAGTTGTACAGCTTGATCAAGTTATTGCATTTTTGCAGCGCTATGTGCCCAAACAGTCTTTAAAATGAGACTAATTACCTCTAATACAGGCAAAATGTAATTAAAACTGAAGGCTCCTAAACAGTCTACAAAAAATGAGACTAATGACTTTTAATAAAGGCAAAATGGAATTAAAACTGACGGCTATTAAGAAAATAAAATTTTAGGAAAATATTCCTATTATGATCACAAACTCTAAAATAGCTTAAATATATATAAGAAAAATTAATGACTATAACATGTATAGGATAATTTTGGAGGAGGAAATGCAGAACACCATAAATTGAAATATGTTAAATTATAAGAACTCAAATTGGTATACATTTCAGAGTTACAGACACACCTTAGAGAGAACATAGGCAAGAAAAGAAAATAATATCAAGTTGTAATATGCATTGCAAAGAAATGATCCAGAGGGACTGGAGGTTGTAGAAATTCATAAATTAGTATAATAAGGGAAATAATAGGGATAAAAGTTTAAAGTACAATATCAGGGATATTTGTATTTGACTATTCTGCTGGAGTAGGTAACCCAAAGATTCAAATTATATATGTGAAGATTAAGTTTGCACTCCCCACCTTTGAAAGTTCGGTGTGTATATATGTAAACATATATTTATGTATATGTAAACACACACACATATACATATAAAGTAAACTCTCACAAATTCAGGGGTCTCGGGGATTTGTAACCTTCGGATTTCTGAAAACCACGGATTTTTTAAATACTGTATTTTTACATAACAACAATCTGTAAAATTAAAAAAAAATGTTTCATATACTGTAAGTTCCTGACTTACGGTCATCGCAATTAACGTCGTGGTTTCCAGGAAAGTATCCCAGACGTAAATTGAAGACTTACAAATAAGCCAACGCTGTTTGAAGTCAAATAATTTCTAAAAAACGGCACCTCAAACACGTTTGGCAACACTGGCGACCAGCTCTGGGCACGGGCAGCCGGCTGTGAGGCATTAAGTCGTAAACAGCTTGTCATTGTCACAGAGAGCAGAAACAGCTATTGCTATTTCCTTCTCCGCCCATGTACCAGCGAAGTAAACTACAGTGCACATAATGTTATGAACCATGTAACTCGGGTTCTAACACAGCGATCAGTAACCAGGCCACCCGGCCAGGAATTCCAAAATATTAAACATAAGTTGCTGCAAACTGCAAGGCAGAACTCCCCACTCCAACAGCGGTACGAGTTGCCACACAGGGTGTGATAAAGGGGCGTGTCATTACCTACAAGGTCTGTCTGCCCCATATCGTCGCCAGGACCACTTCACTACCAAGATGCACCACGACGTCCAGATCTACAACGTGCCGAACGCCGTGGATGTTTCCTTACATCAGTCTAGGCATCATTAACAAGGTGGGACTGTCATCGACGTAACTAAATTGAGTCATAATAATCATAAATGTATAATTATATATCTAACTATTCTTGCCTCCCTCCGTAAAGAACATCATAAATGTAATTAAATAGTTGTATATATTTTGAATTAGATTGCGAGTCTCACTCATATTGTCAGAATCCTTATTATTAAATACTCTACCATCACTAAGTAACTAAAAAGGAGTACATAATTTTCTAAAAACGTAACAATAGCAATACCTTAAATTTTAATATTCGTAAATTTTACTTACCAGCAATAATTGATTGTTCCAAACAAGGCGCAAAAAAATAAACACTTAACACTTTATGCACACATTAATAATATTTATACACTTTTACATCAAATAGCTTGCACACACATTAAACTAAGGAAAAACACAAAAAGTAGACTTAATTATTTCTAGAGTTGCAATTAACAGCACCCGAGGTTGAAGCAGTCGTCTCACTCTTTTGCTGAGTCGATAGTCCCACCATGTGAGTTCTGATCTCCGACTGTTTGATGGCCTGTCTTCTTTTGTGAAGGAAGGTAGAATGCAGGATATGGCATTGCATTACCTTCGACGAAGAGTAACAAGTCACTTTTGCTTTCTGAAAATTTCATTAGCGTGTCCCAAGCAGCAGCGGCCGCACTCCACGTAATATCTACTTCGTCACTATCGTTATCTTCATCTCCACTACTTTCCAGTTCAGGGAAGGCATGATTTATTGTTGCTTCTATAATCTCTTCTGTCATAAGAGTCATAGAAATCGTAACGTCTTTGTCAACTTCTAGCCACTCATTTAGTTCAGTCGCAGACAGTTTGTTCAACAGATTTTGGGTGTCAACACATTCAAACATTTGTAATATTTCTGTGTATGTGTTGTCCGTGAGCTTCATCTTGTCTTCGAACCTAAGGAAGTCGTCGTCCTCATTGTCATACACATCTTCCCGTGTTGTTGTTGGCCTAATTTTTCGCCAAGCCTTGTGTAGGGATTCACTCTTCACAGCACTCCATGCGCACAAGACATTGAAGATGGCATCTTTCAAGTTGTATTTCTTTTGAAATTCAACTATCGTGACATCACGGCTTGTCAGTTGTCTCATGAAGTCACGTCTGTATAGCATTTTCATGTTTTGGATGACACCCTGATCCATTGGTTGGATCAAGCTAGTGACATCTGGTGGCAGGAACTGTACTGATATGTTGCCTTTCGTCAGTTCTTTGGCAAGTGGATGCGCACGGCAGTTGTCCAACAACAGCACGACCTTACTGTCTTCTGACATGCCCTTTTCCCTTAAGTTTTCTTCCACGCTTGGCACAAAAACATTATTGAACCATGCACCAAAATTTCAGCATTCATCCACGCATTTCCGCAAGCACGGTAATTGACAGGCGAATGTGTTATGTTTTTAAACACCTTGGTTTCGCAAACTTTCCGACCACAGTGAGTTTTACTCTGTGCGTACCAGCAGCATTCGCACAGACGAGAACTGTCACTCATTCCTTGTTATGTTTAAAGCAAGGCGCTGAAGTTTCATTGCCGCCAGCTAAAGTCGTGGTTGGCAAACATTTCCATAGCAGAACAGTTTCATCTGTATTGTATACTTGTTCAGCAGTCAATTTGTTTTTGCTTATAAAATTCGTAAAACTGGCCCGAAATTTGTTAGCAGCATCTAAATCAGCCGACTTCTGCTCTCCTAACACATCTAACTCTCCTAATTCCATGCCTGTCTTCAAATCTGGTTAACCAACCCTCTGAAAATGCACATGGTTCTGTAAGCTTAATTTTTTCATACAACTCTCTTCCTTTTTCAATCAAAATAGGCCCTGATATTGCAACACTTTTGGACCATTTTAACGAAAATTACTTGTACAGAGCACTTCCAAATCCTAAAGTTTTGAAGTGTGGAGTGTTTTCCGATCATGAAATTCTTTCTCCGACTCACTTTTCGACATGAACATTTTAAATTTGGCGCTACTCTTTTTAATGTCGTACACAGTTGTCTCATCGATGCCATACCTTTCCTGGATTGCAGAAACCTTTACTCCACGCTCCAATTTCTTGCAAATCTCAAACTTTTGTTTTAGTGTTAACGGTATACGCTTCTTTTTCTTACCGGCACCATACTCCCAACAGACAATACTAACAAAAACCAGAAGCAGTGTACGAGCACGTTATGTTGATTTGTTGTGTTACGGTAAGACACGTTGACCTTGGACCTGCCACATTTCCCGCTACTAGTACCATTAGATGCTTGCTACTGTAGCAGCGCGGTACAGCACAGTACAAACTCGAAGAAGTTAGGTGCAGTGTAGCATGCCGCAGCACGTTGCAATAATCAAAATGGACATTGCTCTGAAAAAACCATGGATTTTTGAGCACCACGGATTCTCGAACCACGGACTGGCGAGAGTTTACTATATATGCATGTATAGACAGCCAACCTTATCCACGGTATTTTGTTCCAGAAAAACTGCTGATAACGAAGACCGCGTATATTCAAGACACCTTAATAACCTACAAAAAAACACTACACATATTTTATATAAAAAATGTTAACCCCCTAAATCCATATGTTACTACATTTGTGTGATGTACAGATCGTTAAGTTAAAGTGTCCCACAATATTTAAGTATCGTAAAAATTCTATGTTATGTGTGAAATGTGGCGTGTGTTGCCACACTGCGAGAAAGCGAAGACTTGGCAACAGCGCGCGGCGAGCCAGGTGGCCGGCCACTTGCTGATGTCGCAACATGGCACAGCCTGATGCGCCATACTATCTCTCCATCGTACGCTACCAAGGACGTGCACTGTGCGAAGAGGGAGTGTCGCCACAAGAGTTAATAGAACTATATTTCTCGTGTTTAATGCTTACATTATTTTTGTTAATCTAGCACACAAAATAAGAGTGGAACAAGCACAACAACGACTAAATAGGCGTGAATATTTTGCAATTGACTGTAAACATTTTTTGCTTGTATTACGTGCATATAAATTAAAGAAAAGAATAGCATTACAAACATAATATATTTTGACCGTAATTAAGTGGTGTCTTCGCCGGTGTTCAATTTCCACCTTTGACGTGTGGGAAAAGTGTAGTGATAAGAGCCAGTGTGTTACCCTTAACGAGAAGCATATCGCCTCTATTCGCAGTGTGCCAAACTGTTGTACAAGGTTTTCCTTGTAGTCTTTTTCCTACAGGACTTTTAAGCAGTGACCACAACATTTTTTTTAATAGTATGAAGTAAGGACCAACGCATGTTTCTCGCTTTGCACTTAACGAATTTGGGTAGTATTTTCAGAGTTACAGGAGTCTAGAAAACCTGTTTTTTACAATTTTGAGACGCCTGGAAATCATGATTCTAACAAGTGTGCTGAAAGTTTGAAAACATAGAAGCATAGTTTTGAGTGTGTGTTCTTTTCGTACACAAACGTGACATGAAAAAGTTAGTGGTTTCATGGAAAAAACAATACGCGTGACACGCTGCAATGCCACCCATGCGCCAGTTGAGGACTTCTCTTAAGGCGGCCGCCTGGCTGGTGCTCGAACTGCGTGAAGCGTGTTAGGAGTTAAGGTTTTTTTTTCTCAGAGACTAGTAAATGTGTATCCACAATGCTTATCTACGAAAATAAAACAAGCTTCAGACTACTTGTGACTACGTCTTGGACACCACGCACACTGGAAATATTTTATAGCTTGGTTAAAACCAGCTTTTTCACGCGGTTGTTTCTCAAGTTATATGTAATGGATTTGTATGAAATTGAGGTCTACAAGTACATTGGACTTTACTACAGTGACTCATTTAATAAAATTATAGGATCACCACTCAAAGTCTCACAGTAAAATCGTTACGGCGGAACACTGCACGCGCGTTTGCAACTTTGGGCACAGAGGCAATATCACAATACATGTGCCGGCCGACATTGCTTGTAGCACCTCAACGATTTTCACCTCACACATACAAACATATCCTTCAACAGGCCACTGCCTTAAGGATGTTAACAGTTTCGTTTATAATACGGCATCACTGATTACACTAAAATAGACTTGGTGCGATTTTTTTCCCTCACATATATGAAAAATTTTAAACCTTTGTAAACATGGACACGGACAAAGTTTTAGCAGTTTTCATTTTAATACATCGCCACTGATTACACTAAAATTAACTTGACATAATTTTTTCTGTCGTGTTTGTTGCAGTAATAACACTTGATCTTATTTGTTGTGCTTTATTTTGTGACGTACAAATTATCCGTTCATATTTTTCCCCTTACCAACGGCCAACTTTTGCAACAGACATTTTGTCTTTTATTAAATGTAGCATTTTTATTTTGACAGTGAAATTAAGAAGTTAGCGATCTCTCTTCGGTTTAAAAGGATCACTACAGTTTTTCTTTTTAGGAAACATTATGCTGCAGGCCACGGAATCGTGTATAATTGCACACTGTACATGCACTTCAAGGCCATGCCCTACGTGCAGGCAACATGGACGTGAGAGATATCAAATCATTTTGTTTTGGAAGTGTGTAGCGAGCAACAGGATGTATGTGCGAGTGAAGTACCGCAGCTGCCCACTCATTCGACACAGCATCACTTCATTTTTACTCCCGCCCGCACTGCATCATACTAACAATAACCGCACGCATATAGCACATTGCATAATGAATTAGATAACAGGAGCAGACAACACAAGACTACCTGCTCTCGTGCACAGCAAGTGATGCCCAAGTATTTTGTGCGGCACACTGTGCGCAGGGTGCGCAAAATTACTAATTGTTAAGAATTTCATATTTATATTAAAATTTTTTCCCTTCATTTTCCAACCGCGGTTGGTATATATGCACAGAGTTTTTAATGTTAATGATGTGTTAATGTTAAATGAAAAAAGTTATCACGGAACAAAAATATTGATTCTACTAAATTAATTTTGGTACTCCTGCTGCCAATAATAATCTCGTTAAATATGAAAGTTTATTTGTAAATTTAGTTCCTTTCATACTGTTTTGAATTTCATAAAATTTCTATGAGTTTCTACATTTATTTTAGTCATTACTATGCAAAACTAACTAGCCCTCCAAGTCTTTGCCAAGAATGGACACTGCACTAAATGTAGTTTACATAACCACACACTGCTTAGGTGGCTTCTTTACGTCACAAGACTGGGATAGTTGATACTAGCACAATGCAGCCAGAATGGACACTGTCTGACATCAGACCAGGCACTTACATAAACATGTAGCAGAAGCATGACATTAAGGGCTAAGATATGGCTCCCACCCCCCTCAGGAGCCCTGATGTCCGAGCGATACACCCAGTTATTGTAGACACTGCTGCAGGCTGTAAGTGTGGTGAATGGTGCTTGGGCACTGGCACCAGGCTGTATCAGATGAACTTAATGGCAGGGGATGCCTGTGGTGCTTCAGGCAGCAGAAAGTGTCATTTCTACACTCGTCTGGCATGCATGCCAATACCTGAATGTCCTGTCTCAAGCTCCGCTTTGCCCCTCTCCACTCTCCTGCTGCTGACCGCATACTGGCATTGGGATGTAGGCTATCGATGCAGGTAAAATGTGAAGAGGCACGAGAACATCTCTCATGAGGCACGAATGGCGGTGCCCAGAATGGTGAGTTGCTCACAATCTCTGCACATACAAATCTTCGCAGATACAGACGCCACCACTGGCAGGGTTGTCAGGGTGATGGACATTGGTGAATTCAATGAAGGGATGCAGTTGTGGCATATCGGCTGCTACCAGCAGTGACTGTGCCATGGCAAATAGTGACTAGCCCCAGACGTCAGCGATATCAGCTTTAGCTTTGGGGTTGACGATGGCCTGAAGCACTGATAACCCAGGCATAAAACCATAGATTGTGTGGTGGGAGTAAGCATCCACAAATTAGCAATGTTTCATACACACAGTCTGTTGAGTTTCCCTCGTCACTGTCCTCTTTACAGAGTTCCCACATAGGTGTCGGGATGTTGTGCATAGCTGGCAGTGGCTGTCGTACAGGAGTTTCTACACCTCCCTTTATCGAGTTGTGGGGCCCTTGCGGTTGAAGTTATGACTGAAATGAGGGTCTAGAGAGTTGCTCTGTTCCTACCAGGCATTACATCAGGTGTTGGTGTAGAGAAATTAGATCCTATATTTGGCTTCCGCAAGCCTCTCGGGTTTGCACTGTTTTGTGGTCCCTTGTCATCCTGTGATTGCACCTCCGTACCCTCCATGGGTGTTGTTGCACTGGCTGTCGGAATGAGGTTACTCATACTTGAAGGCCCATGTTCATTCTCCGCTACGAGAAAGTGTGGCAATCACATGGCATCCATACCTTTCCTCATCACCCTGAGGTCATCACAGCACAGCTTGGCTGAACAGTTGGGAGCCACCTTAACAAAGTACATCATGCTGCCTAGCTGCTTGATTGAGTGATGAACTCTCCATTTCGTGGCTAAGCCGGCACGTAATTTAAAAATGTTGTAGCATTGTCAAATTTTAGTTTTGTTTGATATTTTATTATAGATGTTAAATTCAGATATGTATTATAATTTACATGAATTTTCGTAATAATCTAAAAGAAAAATATTTTCTTTTTAGTGTTCTGGGTTTGGGAAAGGGAAGATAGAAAAATGCAGTCACGAGCTGTAATAGAATTGAAAAATCTAGAATTCAGTTTGGGAGTAATCATTAATGTTATGGCCAGTTGGCCTTGGGTAGGGGTAAGATTAGCTTTGTTTTGTGTTCTGGTCTCTTCCAGTCAGTTTTTTAATTGTTAAAGAGTTTCAGTGCTGTATTTTTCAATTAGGCTCTAGATGGATTGGTGGCATTGTAATCATGTAACATCAGTCGTCTACAGCAGCACGATATGGGGTGACGTGTCTGACCCCTTCTAGAGAGTTTTGCCTCCGCCATCGATGAGGAAGGTTGTGTCGTGGGGCTGCTGTTTAATTTCGTGATAATGTTGTGATTTTGCAGAACAATTCATTAGTAATGCCGCAGGGTATGGTTGTGTCATGGGGAATGTGGTCATAATCTTGCAAACTTTAAATAGTAGTTAATGTGCGTTACATTTTTATACTGACTTTTTCAGTAATCCAGGTTCACATTAAATTGTAAAAAATTTAAATACATATGGTGATGTAAAGGCAATTTCAATAAACACGAAACTTTTTTAGATAATTCAAAATTTCATTTCTGGATGAACACCCCTTAGTCAATTTTTTTACAAGCACTTGTTCATCCTGCTTTTCCTTGCTTTCAGTGAGGTCGGGTTTGCATCTCGGGCAGACAAGTTCATCAGGCTGTGAGAGGTGTTTCTTCCCTGCTAGATCTTTGCAGGTGTCTTGTCAGTGTTGCTTGCCAGTGGTGATGTTTAAAACATGAGCGCAGGCAAAACAAGGCGGCTGGAGGCTGTTGCAGCAAGCTAAAATGATTGTCACCTACACATATGCGTAGCTGAGTACCGAGTTCTTCGTTTCTTCGCTTAGTTGGCTCTAAAATAGTAATGTGCAGTGGTATAGTTTTCAGTTTGCCACTTCTCAATAAGGGTGCGCCAACTATGAATTTTGAATAAGCTGCTGTTTCTTGTGAGAATTATCCTGGGAAAACCATAACCTGGAAAAATCTCAGTTTCCAGAACACTCACAATGTTGTTGGCACATGAGCTACAAACAGGGTAGGCCTCACCCCAACAAGAAAATAGGTCAGCGACTACAACGAGAAATTGTTTACCCTGAGTACAGCGTGGGTATGGACCCTTCAAGTTGGAGCGAAGGTATCAAATGGTTCTTTCAGCAGTCTTTATTGCTGCTGCTGTATCCCATCGCATCGGACCTTGTACTCGTTACAAATGTGGCACTGACGCACATACTTCAGGTTCTCATGCTTCATCCCAGGCCAATGGTATTGTGAGACTATGTTGTGGCGCGTCTGTTCAGCCCATGGGAGGACGACAATTTGATCTTCGTGTACGTATTACCACATGATACGGCATGCCGACATGGGCATGTACGTTTTCCAGTAAGTTGTGCGACCACGTGGAAGCAACTCCAGCTCACCATCCATGATGCACCAGTTTTCTACAACATTCCATGCCCACTCGATGCATCTCTACTCTACGTCAACCATGGTGTTCTGTGCACACCTGACATACTTTTCTAGCTGATTGGCCATAAGCTTCCCAGTATTGGCTTTGGCAAGGCTGATCCGAGTTAAGCGTGGCTGTACTTTGTCATAAGTGAACTCAAGTGGCCTTTCTGGCAGTAGCATTGTTTCTCATTTATTCTTGCCTTCTTGCCCTGTTCACACATGTTACTGGGTGAGAGGGACAGTGGTCAGCTAGCTAGTTTTCGATGCCGGGTACATGCTCAAACATTGAAATTGAAGGCATGCATCAGCATGAACCAATGGGTGAGCCTTACTGCAAACTCTTTCATTTTGTGGAGCCAAAGAAGACTGCAGTTATCTGTGAGAAGCATAAACCTTTGGCGTTTGAGGTGTGGAAGGTAGTGTTTCAATGACCAGATAATGGTGAGACACTCATGCTCGTCGACATTGTAACACTGCTCTAATGCACCAAACTTTGCACCCCCATAATGTATTATGTTTTTCTCCCCATCATCCCACAGTTGGAAGAGAACATGCCAAGCCCTTCCTGGCTAGTTTCAGTCTGAAATACAGGTGTTTAAGGGTGTCTAAACATTACAAGGCACGGCAGGAGCTAAACTGAGCTTTGACAACTGCGAAAGCTTGTTCTGCGTATCAAGCTCCAACGATACTTTGACCGAGGTGACATCAGGTCCGTTAGTTACCTTGTGTTTATTGCTAAGTTGGGGATGTACTGGCAGAGCCAATTTATAAAACCAAATCCTTTCTGAACTGTTCCTTAGTCTTAGGTGACTCCCACTCATCAACAATTTTCAGATGTTTTATGCTCTGTTGATTTCTGTTCGTGACCGTTATTGACATAGGAAATCAAACTCGGTCTTACAAACGAGGTATTTCTGGATAGTGCAAATAAGCCAAGATATGGCGAATTGCTCTGACACTAATGCGGGGTGTTCAAGGTTTCTTTCCCACATGCTGGACCAGAAGACTACGTCGTCAAGGTAGGCTGTGGCAAACTTGCTGACGTCATCCAGTGCGTGGACTATTACGGCCTGAAAGTTCATAGGGGCGTAATTCAGGCCACATATCATAGCACAGAACTGGTATTGCACCCTTCGGGTGTAGTGAATACCATCTTGTGGCCGTCATCTGGAGCGAATAAGCGGAGATCAAACGAGGACATAATTTTCTGAGAGCCATGTAAGCGAAGAGCGCTGTTGACATTAATGGAAGGTGGAGCCAAGCTCAGGGTCAATTTGTTCAGCAATCTAAATTTTATGGGAAAAAATGTCAGGACTCATTGCATATGTAGGCTAAAGTAGTGGGTGAATTGTAATTGTTTCCGTGGGTTCGAACTCACCAACCCTTGCATGTCGATGACACTGTAGTGATATGGCAAGTAGTTCTTGGGCGATGTGCAGATAGGTGCCTGATGACTGGTAGGGATCCAGCGTTTAGCAATGGCGGTGCAGCGCACCGGGTCACCACATGCAAATACCTCTTTGTGTTCATCCAGGAGTGCCTAGAGAGTGCACTCTGCTGCGTTTAGGGGAACCTCATAGTCAAACTTGATGAGCGTTATTTCTTGGACGATAGTGATAGCTGAGGTGATACACTTTCTTCCGATGCTTCAGCCCCAAGTGAATTCGGTCACAGAATAACTCCAATACCACCTGTTGCTTGATGAGCCATGGTACACTCAGAACCAGGTCTTCACGGAGCTCTTCTGTTACCAACACCAGTATTTGCATATATTTGTCACATATCTCCATGGTCACAACCTCAGTGCTGAGTGTTCGCGTGTGTATGTTAAGGACAGGCTGACTTCGAGATGTCTGTGGACATTGTGACAGTCGGTCACTCATGAAATTGTGTGAGGTAATGGTGTCGATAAGAGCCTCTGCGTTACTGAATTTATGGCAACAAGAATTTGGAAAGAGTTGTCGTAGTGTTTGTAAATTTGGCCGAGATAGGTTGAAATTGCTAGTGACAGTTTGGCATTATTTTGGGGAATTGCAGTTTCTGATGAGTTTGGCGGGGTAAAGGTGTTGTATGACAATTCAGAATATCAAGGTTGGCAACATGATATTTGTATAGATATCTTTGCTTGCTTTTTCCTTATCTATGAAGTTGTGTATTGAGAGAGTGCTGTCTTGTCTGTCTTGCGAGAATGTCGTGTGATGTTCTATTAATACTGCTCTCGTCAACTGAACAATGTATTTTCATTTGTGATAAATTCAATAAAAGTATGTGACCTTTGAGTCACTCCATGTCAGTTCACCCCACCATGACAACCACCATCTCAGATTTTGACGAAACTTAGTGTGGTGGCTCTGATCCCAACCATTAGATGTTTGCCCTCGTCGCTAACTCAGCCCCAATGCATTCAACGTCTCATAGTAGCACTCATTCCTTATTTCATCATTGGGGGTTCGAAAAAGAGAAAGGAGGCATTTATAATATGCTGGAGGAATACTTTAATATCCCAAACTCGGTTAGAGAAATTCAGAGTTTTGACTTCATTAAACTTTATTTGCCGATAGCAACATGTGAAATACACACTCGTAATTCAATCTTTAAACAGAACATACATTAACGCGATGGGCCGTCCCAAAATCTACTAGCCCCCCCCTTCTGGGCTATACACTTATAACAAAGCACACCACGTGGTACTCCGGTAGCTCGCCGGCCAACGTCCACACGCATCCGCTGTCATCATGATAAGAAGGAAGAAGCTGGTCCAGCTCTTCCTCCAGGACCTTCGCCGGAAGCGCCTTAGGGTTACCACCTTTCCAAACAAAGCTGAAAATTTACTGTCGATACATTTTGGAATACTGTGAATGGCACTGGTTACCAAGTTCAGAGTTGCAAATATCATGAATAAATTATTATGACATGTATTAAACATAAAGAGGAGTTACAAATTGCCAAATTACAAATCCTTCATTACAAGACAACAGTGCTACCACGTGGGAAGTGCACGCGTGACGTCACGTCCAAACACGTCACTATCGTTCTAAACCACAGATACCTCAACCAGCGGGGGGTTTAAACATACAGCCACAAACTACACCAAACAATCTGTCACCTTCTGTATCATACAACTTAACACTCCGGGATCCTAGGGTCGCTGCTGACGCCTTTGTCCATCATTGAAATTACCGTGGGGCAGAATGCAAAAGCCAACTACAAATAAACAGAGGGTGAAAACCAGTAATTCTGTACATTAGCATGGTTGTTCTAATTTTTGATGTAAGTAACAACACCAAATTATTTTACTCTATCTCTAATGGTTTAGATTTTACAGCCCCTTAAAGTTTATGGATTGTTGGTGTTTTAATCGTCTGGCAGCCTTCAACTAGATTTGTTGTTTGATGGAAAAAAATTAATTTTTTTTAGTTACTAACCAATTTGTCTGAAATTTTTTTTTCAGTTTAGATCAATGTTGCAGGAATGATATAAAAAATGAACAAAACTACTCTGTGTTTATTTAGGGCCATAACAAAATCTCTAATTCCAAAATTTCACTCAGACTCTGTTCACCACCATTTGACGAATCCTGGTTTTCACTACGCAGATTAATTAGCGGATAAATAAATGCATTAGGGTTCAAAGGTGTATTCCTTGCAAAGTACCCATTACTAGTATACTGAACTTGATTGTGCTGACTGTGACTGATCAACAGTCTGCGGAGAATTTCCTAAATTTGATGCATGAAAATGTGTGGTTTTGTTATTTGATACAGGTACGTGTTGTGGTCGAAACTCTGGTTTTGGTGGTGTTTCCTTAGCTACCTGCCATACTCCATGATCATTATAAAGAGGTGGAGAGGATTATCTGCTGTATTATTGCTCAGTTATTTTCATCACATACAAAGTACCGTCCGGGTCTACGTAGGCATTAGGTGCTGTGTCTCTAGACTCACACTTGTTACATTACCACTTGCCTCTTCTTTGATTTTGTTGGTAGCCTGGTTGACACCGTTTACTACTATCATGTAAATTCTTCTGATAAAAGCCCCTCCTGTTGCGTGGACTGCGAGTACTGAGTGCATTTTCATTATCAGTTGTATTATTGTGACATTGCAATGAATGTATTTTGTGGCCTTGATTTGTTTGTTGAGAACCATAGTTTGCAAAATAATTCTGGTTATGAGTATAGCGTTGCTCATGAGGCTGGTAAAGTGAAGAGCTGCGGTTTGGTGTAGGTCCGTCCAATGTCTTTATTTTGCATTGATCTTTGGCGTTCCGATTGATCCAGTCTCAAAAGCATATGACGAAAATCTGTCATATTTGTGAAAGGGCGATCGGCCCTTTTATCTTGATATCGGAATGGAAGTTGCGTTATAATTACTTCTGCAAATTCTTCATCGTCCATAGAAGCATTCAGGTGTATGGACAGTTAGTATATTTCACTGAAATGTTTTTCCAGTGGCTTACCCTTCTTTGGGTCATACTTTTCCAGGTGAAGTCTGGCCCTCAAGTTTCCCTGGATTCGTGCATTCCAGTACTGGTGGAGAAATTCATGTTTGAATTCCAAAAAGGTGTTGATTTAGTCACGATTTACCTCCCACCACAAGAATGCGGTTGATTTGAAACTTCAACCTAGGCATCTGAGTAAGTCCTTAGCCTCAAGACAGAAAAGTTTAGCGTACTCTTCCAAATGTTTTAAATAAGTTACTGGATTTTCATTTGAGCAACCAACCAGTGAAAGTTGGTATTCCTTCAGACCAGTTCTTTGCTGGATGATGCAGCAATGTGGCTGGTGGGTTGGCAAGAGTAGCAAAATTTGTGTAGAGTGAAGGTGGTAGAGTATGAACTAGAGCTGAAGGGGTGGAAGCGGACACAGTACCTTCTTGAACTGAGGTCTCGTGTGCATCTCCGGCTTCGCGAGTAGATGGCGTGGCATGTGACGTCGTGGCCTTGAAATACTCAGCAACAGCGGCGGTTACACAATCCGATATGTTTTTGTTTACTTTGTGCTCGAAGTCTGCAGTGTGCTGTTCATTCTCGTTAGTGTTAGTGTGTTGTTCATTAGTGGTGTACACGACTGTGTTGTTTTCTACCTGTGATACACGTGTTTCTAAGTTTGTTAGTTGTGTACCAAATGTAGCTTGTGTGTATTCAATATCTGAAGCCAACTTCAGTAAAGAGTTGTCAAGCTTTTCCTGCACCAGTTTTAATTTGTGGTTTACGTGACCAAAGTTTGTAATAGCTGCCATCAATTTAGAATCAACATGAACGTTTAGCTATTGGAAACTACCACTCAGTTGTTCTACCACATTTTCGTTACTCGTTTGTACTATCTGCAAGTTGTGGACATCGGTACGTAATTCTGATACGGTACTTTGCTTTTGAACTGTCATCATTTTGATTTGACACAGTTCATTCTGAAATTCTGAAATTGTTTTAGACTGACTCTCTAGTATCGCATCCTGCGCATAAAATGTCTGATCGCAAGCGATAAATTGCAGTATCGCTACGATCCACGGACGTAACTAAATTAGCTGTATCAGTTACTAATGAACTATCATCAGGGATATTACTGATGACTCCTGTTTGTGAATCGTGCCTACTTAACGTATGTGCGACTTTACATGGAATATTATCCTCTCCTTCGCTATTATAAGTGTGGGTAATTGCACTCATTATTTCACCATCATCAGTAGTACTATTTCTAACGTCAGATATATCCCGTAGTGAGCTCCTCAGAAAGTATTTATTCCTCTCTCATTCGCCGTCCATCCTTACTTATTTTACTTCGTAATATAGAAGGCAAAAATTTTTTAATGATAGCAGTATTTCTCTTTCTGTAAAATATATATATATATATTTTTTTTTTTTGTAGGCCTAACACGTTGGGATGCCACTGTGGTGTAATTCACCCTTGTACTAACATATGCAAGTAATTAAGTAAAATAAATTTTGACAACTTCATGATGTATGCAAATTTAATTACAAACTATGTATTTTATTTGTGGAAACTTTTCAGAAAGATTGTGTGTAAGACTAAACTTACAATACCGTATTAACTAGTTCCTAACCTCACCCATTTCTCTCGTTCACTACAGACAAAAAAAATTACTCATGTTAAAAGAACCGGCAAAAATTAAACTTCTCAGTATTTAAACCTCTGGGTTTATCAAACACGAAAGAGGAAAAAAATTCACTGCTTCATTTAGTTTAATAAATACGGCTTTTGTGACGGCGTTATAAAAAATTATTTAGACTCTCATGCAGGATAAAAAAAGTCCACAGGAGCAGTTCATTTACATTGATTGAAAGCTGGCTTACATATTTCCACGGCGTCAGCGACATGGTGATGCAGCAGGGAAGTTTTGCTTGTAATTTCACTAAAAAAATATAATTCTTACATACAGACGTACCAAATAACTACTATCCTAAACATGTCCCTCCATCGTGTTTCTAGTGTAGGATGGCTGTCGTAAAATTACGTATTTTATCACAGAAAATCAAGACTGCTACAAAATGGTGAAAACTCTTGGAGAGAAGCTTCTAACAAAGCCCATACTTTCAAAATTTCGTACCAAATTCTCCAAAGCACATACAAAAATAAAGAGGTAGGATAAAATATTACTAAGCATAAAGAACTGAAATATTTGGCGATAGTACGTAACACTACACTGAAACAAACATAAAATATTATTTCTACAACTGAGAAGCAAAATAAAACTATACGTGAGCAGTTAACCATAATTAAACTTAAATTATAATTAATTTTATTAGTTGTATTTGGGTGAGGCTTTACATACTAGGTAGGCCTAAGAGTGGGCTTTAATTAATCTTAACACTAAATATAGCAATCTAATGTTACTATTACAATGTTTAAGATTGAGGCATTATCCATTATACACGTTACTAATTTCATCATTTAATTACAAACTGAGCCATCAGACTACAGCGCCTCAAACCTTAAATAAATAAATAATCAAAAATATATCCAGTATATTTATGTATGACCATAGAACTTAGCTATCTACGAACACATATATTATAATAATGAGTCACCAAGAGAGTGGTTGGTCTTAACTTACAATATACCTACTATATTTCGGCACATATAAAACAAATGTAATTCTAATTTATTAATTTTTTTTATTTTTTAACTAACAATTATTAAGATTAAACTTCTTTTTTACATTAACTTCTTTTTCTTTATAGTCTCAAATCTCTGGAACTTCTTTGTTGGTTTGGAGGACTACTTTATACAAGCCAATAGAATTGAAATAAGCGTAAAACAAAATTTTTCATTTTAGTTCGCATAATATTGATAATATAATGATATACGTGTAATGTAATCAATAATATTGTATTGTCACCGAACTTACATAAGTATGCCAAAGTTAAGCTCAATCTGATACCAACAAATGGTTGAAAAATGGTTTGCAAATTTTGAAAACGGTCAACTTATATACAGTGAACCCTCGATAACTCGGTCTAAAAGGGGGGAGAAGCTGTCCGAGTTACGATTTGTCCGTGTTATCGAGAGGCGTCCGGGGAGATGGGGTAATCAGTCACATATCACAAGAAACGTGAGGAAACCAGTACGCTATCATTTCTACAAGCAAAAGAAGCGGCAATATATACTGATTTTTACGTATCAATTTACAGGAGGGGGTATTGAGGAAATTATCACTGTAACGGGAGAACTATAAAAGAAAGAATGTCAAACAACCTGGGTCGGCAGATTCTTTTTTATTTATTTTTTATGCTACTTCTGGCTGATATATATTTTTTTATCTGTGCAAGCTGGCACCAAGGCACCCTTCTACCACGTAAAAGTTCTCACCCCCCTTCTCTCGTATGGCTGACAACAGGCTGTGTGTGTGTGTGTGTGTGTGTGTGTGAGATAAGCTAGGGTGGTAGAGCGCGAGCGGAAGTAGTCAAGGTCAACCGGTACAGTCTCAACAGCAATAAAAACACCGCACGTGACCACACGCAACTCACGAGATGTTTACGTGAAAAAATGCTCTACATCAGCATGTCACAGTGTCTGCAGCCAGCTGCTTGTTTCCTACGAGAAATTGTTTTTTTTTTCCCAGGGCCTCTTTGTTACAATACGAGGCCAGGAGCAACGCAAATCTCAGTCTACCTTTCCTCCTCTTTTTTTTTTTTGTTTACTTGAAGTCCACGGCCGTGGTTGAAGTGATAATGTGCGCTCATAGGCCTCTCTTCATACTAGCCGCGTCCTCATAGATCAGTGACATCTTTACACACTCTTTACACTCTTAAAATAAATTTCACAGATACCATCAACGTTAACAGGAACTCAATAAAAGCCCATTCGTTTTTACCATTTAACTTTTTCAAAAGTGAGGCCCTCTAGAATGTGCGACCCGGGGCAAGAACCTCTTTCTGCCCCCTCCCCTTTTTAATAATTTATTAAGCCCTGTTTTTTTTTTTTTTTCGATATCGCGCCGGTTTCTTGCGTAGTGGATTAGGCGCCAGTTTACGGTGCGAGAGGCCCTGGGTTCGAATCCTTGCTCGGGCATGGATGTTGTGTTCTTTCGCCTCACTTCACCCTCATCCACTTGTAAGACGTCGTTAAAGGGCCGTAAAACCCTCTCACCACCTTGCCTACATTGCAATGCAAACCAATGGCTTTTAATTTTTTTTATTAATGTCCGGAACAATTTGTTTTGCAATCTTGAATTTATCGCACATACCA
>PNEQ01002241.1:0-45162 GCA_003012365.1 Medauroidea extradentata | reverse complement strand
TAGTTTACATAGGCTTTACATCTACATTACACTGGGCTGAAAATGTTATCGACAATATCTACTCATTAAATACACGGGTATTGAATAAAATGTATAACCAATACTAATCTTAGTTATAAATACCTGCGAGTTACTGTCTTTTAATACTGGTTTCTGTGTATCGACTCTAATTTATACGACCTGCACTATTGCCATTACGTATCTCGTAAATATTTACACATGAAAATCAAATTTATAACTCAAAACCGCCACAAAAAAAAAGCCATAATGACACACGCAATTTAAGAATTCAAACCTGTTCAGTTATACTGCCATGAACAACGACGCGCTCAACAGAAACAACGTATTTTCTTAGTGTATGAAACAAAAAAAAAATTGCTGTTTCTAAATCAAGATACTCATGTTGGCGATCATAACACACAACAACTTACATATTACCAATGAGGAAACAGTCACTTCTAATACTTTTGAATGTGTTTTATCAGAAACCCATATTTATTGCACAACGGACAAACACAACAACATTCTCCTCTTGTACCGTCCGGTACCGTCATTGAACACTTCCAAGCTAAGTGGCGAAAACTTAACTCTGATGTCACCTGTCGGTGAAATAATTAACTACGTCAGTGCGCATAGCGCTAGACGCCTTTCGCTAATGATTGTTGAATTTGAATGGCCCGGATTAAATCACTTTCTACTGGCGCCATTTAAGTAAACTTATACAGGCAGTAAGTATGTCAATATTATCGTAAATAAATATTTTATAGTATATTAAATACGAAGAGGTTGATTCCATTTGATGTTCTTTCGGTAATGTTGTATTTAAATATAAAATACAACGTAACTACGTGCGATAATTCGCTGCCAACTGTATAAGCAGTAATGTAACTGTTGTCAATGTTGAATTATAAGCAGCAATGGCTAGTGATTTTTTTCAAAGGTTAAATCTTTAGTGCTCACTTTATTCCGAATGACCTATACACACACACATATATATATATACACACACACACAAGCATGTCACTTTATCTAAGCTGAATTTCACAACTGATTATTACACTGGCCAGCTGTTGTCAGCATGTTGTTTTTGACTGAATTTGAGTGAATATTACAGAGTAAACCAAAGCATGTAAAAAAAATTAAGTTAAATGAGAGAAGAAAAAAATATAACATTATAAAAAATTGAGCACAATATTAACAACAAATGACTAAATATGATTAAAATAATTATACATGACAGACGTGAAAAAATTCTATTACATAATATAAAATAAATATATTACACACGTTCAGTTCCATTCAGGAGTCCAAATGGAAATTTTAAAAAAATCATAATCTCACCTGTTTTCCTTCAGGGGAGTGAAACACACCTTTGTACACAGAACCAAATTCCCCTTCACCAATAACTTCACTAAGTGATACACTGTCTGCAGAAATGAAATCTAAAACACAGCATTATTAAAAAGAAAATTACACATATATTATAAATAAGATAGCCAAGTAAACACTTTTATGCATGAATATACACAAATAACTATCATAACCTACAGAAGTATACACACACCAAAAAAGAAAAAAAAGTAAATATATAACATCTTTGATATTTTGGTTCAATGATTTAGACCCATGTACTCTCTTCAATAAAATAAATGCACTCAAAGAGAGAGTTCTCAAATTGTTATTTATTTTGCAAAAATATGTTCACCTGTGGTTCTGCTAAAATGTGCAAGGGATAATGGTCAAATGATCTGAAGAGTACTTGATTATCTCCCCTCTTGTCACCCCCAGTTAATATATATCCATCACATTTTAAATACTAACACATACCTCCTTCTTGTGTTTCAGCCTATCATGGTTGCAACCATTTGACGTGAACTAGCCCATTACATTAAGTTGAAGCATATGTGTAATGACAAAAAATGGTTAAAAAAATTATAGAAGGCAATTGTGAAGAATACACTTTTCTGTTGTCTTGTTAAATTGTTATGGTTTTGATATCCGAAATGAATTATGTGTCAATTGTGAAGCTCCGAAAATTGTCACTATTATAGAGATGAGCAGAAGTTTCACAAAGTGCTTTCAATAAAATTCCAACAGCAGATTTTTGTTAAGTATTTTAGTCAATGGGTTATCAGTTACAATTGTTTCTTCTCGTTGCTTGAGAAATCATCATTGTCCCTCTTAATAAAGGCATGTGCAAAATAAACCAAGGGTAGAATGCAATAACACATTCCAGAATATAATGCTAGTGCCATATAAATAAACAATATGTTAAGCTCACTCTTTAATGTCATTAAGTGTGGCTGACAGGGCATTATAATATGGTTTGTAGGTTGGTAGGACTTAATGTAATATTTTGCCATAAAGCTATATGCTTATTTTTACATAGGTGCCAATAAATTTAATGCCAATAATAATAATTATCATTTATTACTATTCCAAGGTAGAGCAGTGGTAAAACACTCGCCTTGCTTTACTGAGGACCTGTATTTGATCCCCAGCTCTGGCTATCCTGATTTTGGTTTTCCAGGGTTTATCCAAATCATTCCAGGCGAATGCTGGGATGATCACTAAACAAACCCTGTCTGACTCCTTCCCCTTTTCTCCCGTGTATCTCTACTAAGGCCTTACGCTGTTCAAGAGCACGTAAAAAGTCCAAATAAAATTAAACACTTTAAGTAATTATTGTGGCAAAGTTAAGGATTTCTCTTTTTTGTACACTTAACTGCACATACAATGTTACATAATTTGATGTCTTATTTTACATTTGCATTACATACATACTTCAATATGCATACTGAAATTCCACTTACTATATTTGAGTGCTCAACAGAAATAAAATTAAAATTACATTATTTAAAAATACATTAAATATTATAGCAAGTGCGCATCGAACTCGTATAACACGAGTAATGTGTTCCATGGAATGCTCACGCTATGTGAATCCACGTTATGCAAGTTCCAACTATTCCCGTGGGAAAAATGTAAAGTTACGTAGTTGTTTTGAGAAATTCCACAAAACAAGCACTTTTCCAACAAATGAATGGTGTAGATAAATATCAGTCCTGTCAAGACACGCAAAGATAGAAAATAGAAAAGGTATGTTCTATCTATACTGTATCTGAAGCATCTGATAAAATAAGCACATGGCATAACTACTTGTGTTCGCAAACACACTGCAGTATGTCCTATTATTTTCTCCCTAAAAATTCTATGATGTCTCCAAAATTAAACAACCACATATAAAAAAACAAATGAAATGGTGAACACCTGTCAATACAGTTTAAAAACATCTACAAAACAGTGCATGTGAGCCAGTCATAGCTGACGTATATGTAACTAAGTTTGTTTTTACACCAAGGGCACGTTATCAAGGCACTCTACTGCACAGTGGGTGTTGTGTCAACATCCTCAAGGAGAGAGAGAGAGAGTGAAAGGGGGGTAGCTGTCATGTCAGCATCTTCTCTGCTCGTCACGTCCGCCACCACAGCTGAGTTCACAGGGGCCCGCTGCGTGAAGTTATGAACAGGCGCAAAAAAAACTTTCTAGCAGTATTTGTTTTTAGCACTTATTTACTTGTCGTATGTTTCTCTGTACTAGTAACACATCTTGCCAATTTAATTTTTTAAGGTAGAACTTATTTTTTCATTGGGATCTTTATCTTCTAAAATCAAGTATGCTTTGTTTATTTTGCTAAAAAGTAATGTAGACTGGGACTTTTGCTGTCAGTTCTCATTCAGCTTCAGGATCAGAATCATCACCAATTTCCATCTCTTTACGTTTCATTTCATTCTGTTCAATGAGTTCTTCTGCAGTGAGTTTCACATGTGAAGTGATCAGTTCATTGGCAACTGCTGCGTCGAGCTCCTCAAACCTAGTTTTTCATATTTCAACTACTTACTTTACTACTTGTTCCAATTGTTTCTCAACAAGCTGAAAACCACAGAATTCTTCTCTAAAGGATGGACATAACTTATTCCAAACACTAATTAGACAAGATTCATTTTGGTTTTTGATTCCGCACTCTCGCTTCCATAGAAGTCAACGCATCTGACGTCAACAGTTTCTGGAGATCATTTCAACTTTTCAAAACAGTTCTCACTGTAGATTCTCTTCGTTATGAAGGCATGGCTTATTACATGGTTATTAAGAGACCTGAGTAACTTCTAATTTTGTTTCTAATAAAATTGTCTTCCTTTTTGCTACTAATTTATCAGTCGGCACTTCTTTTGCACATTTCATGTTCACAACAAATAGATGTCAACTATCAGTAACACAGCAAAAGTTAACTATCATGACAAATTATAAAAAAAATAACTATAGCTTTTTACGTGAGATGTTCGTTCGCCTGTGGCTCGAAAAAAAACTATCTTGTAAGTGTTTTGTGTGCATGCATGCTCAGCGATTACGGTCACATAAAAGATAACACAACAGGAAAGTAGATACGCTGGCCTGTCTTGCCATCACCCAAGCGGCATTCAGACATGAGCTAGTGAGGGCAAGCCCACAGCAAAGGATTTAAACATCATTTTAGTCTTATACGTAATTTTTATTCTTGCATTGTGTGAATTAACGGTAAGTAAATCTGTGCTATGCAAGTCTGAGGTGTAATACCGTAACTTATTACACATGCAGAGTAAAACAAAATGGAGAGAGAAAGAGAAAAACTCAAACACTTGACATTGGAAAACCAATAACTTCTAATATTCAGATGTTTGGTCCAGATAAATAATTAAGTATAACGTGATTAAAATTTTAACAGTTTTCATATTACTGGATAGATCATTCCAAGAACAGGTATCAGAGACTGTAAAAGACTGGGGGAAAAAATATGGCTATTATTAGGTGTAATCAGGTTTATAGTTTCACAGGAAAGTGTGTAGTGGTTATAATTTGTATTGCAGTGTTGAAATCAGTCCTCTATGCCCTTAAGTATTTACGAGACACCAATTTGAGTGTCTTTACTAGAAAAAAGTGAGTGCACCTTCCACCAATCATCCAGATTGAGCCATTTTAGTTTCTTGCAACATGAGCCTAAATATTCCGAAGGTTTCAAATTGTACATATACCATACGCATATATTTTGAAGATGCTGCAGTTCTACCGCAAAATCACAAGTGAGGCCACAGTAGAAAACATCGCAATAATCTATGAGAGGAAATAAAAGTGGCTGTACAAGAAAGTTCTTTGTGGCAATGGGCAGTATTTTTTAATTTGCTTAAGTGACTGCAAATAAGTAGATAAATTTCTACATATTTTCTATAAATGATAATTCCAGGTAAGAACGTCACTAATTATGATGTCTAAATTTGTAACCAACTGTGGTCTAACAGTTTCTTGACCATATACAATAATACGATTTATAATGTCTCATTTAATTGATTTTTTTTTTTAAATTATTTGAACCTACAACCACATACTGTGTTTTTTGCACATTTATTTGCAATTTATTATTTCTGGTTCATATTACTACATTATCCAGGTCAATGCTATATTTTTTCATGCATGTATTTAGTTTGCTTGGTGCATCATGCAAATTCAGTTGGATGTCTTTACCTTATAAATACAAACCAATCTAGAACTGTTTGATTTATGATATGAACATGAAAACTATACAATAATAATTCAAAACAAGGTAAAAATATATAAAATTTACAAATGCTCTATAACATCAATAAGTTTTAAGGGTAAATGTCATTTATTTAGATTTGTTTGAGCACACAGTGTCCAGTACACAAACTCTTACCCAATTTTTAAGAGGGCAGGGGTGTTAAATCAATTAATCAAATAAACAGTGGGTACCATGTTTTGAAACTCGGTTACTTCTGGGCCATATACATGTGACTCTTCTACAGATATACTGCCCATACAGTTTCACAGACATATTTTCTAGTCATCGGAACATTGTGGTAATTTTGAAATTTTTATTTATTTGTGAGAGTAATCTATATATATATATATAAATGTTATGTTGGTTTGTGTACGCTTCAAAAACTCAAAAAGTTCTGAACCGATTGAGCTGAAATTTTAGCATGATATATAATCCGCATCAAGGATTGTTTTTATCTAATTTGCGACCGTGAAAAAAAAAAGCGAGGAAAACACTCACTGACAACTCAGGTATTGTATAAAGTTTGGGGTGTGAGAGGGGGTGGGGATACGGGTTCGTATTCTGTGCAAGACTTTGCGATGGGAATTACATGATATCATACAAGCGTATTGCACGCGCTCTTTACACTGTTATTGAGTACGCTAGCTGTTAAATGCCGGGCAGCTGTTTTGCGGTGGAAGCCGCAGCCGGGCAGCTGTTTTATAGAGAAATAAAGATGAATTAAAAAAAAGAAGAAGTTCTGCAATTAAAGTACGCTTAGCGCAGTGGACTAGACAAATCTGTTTGTATTTGATGTTTTAAAGATAAACAGAGAATATAGTATAATATAGAATATAGTATCACTAAAAGTTAGTTACTCTTTTCTATAGTACACGCAGGCGAAGCCACAATGGGACAGCTAGTATTGTATACATTTATTTTTCCAATTGCTTTACAGATTTATTTAAATCAGGACTGTTGCTTTTGGGTAATATTTTGGCTTTCTAGATTTATATACATTTTGTTGTTAACAGATAATTCTCTTGGAATCACCTGGACCATTTGAGAAGGTTATAGGAGTACTGAGCTGGATTTCAAGTAATAAATTTTCATTCCCACAGTTGGGGAAATTTATGTTTTGGTTTTGTTTTACGTGAATGGCAGTTTGTGAGTCACGCAATGTCCTGAATGGATGAGGAGAGTTGGTCTGACTTTGCCAGCTAACAAGAAAGGTGTTCCAATCAATTTAAGCCTGGCCTTCATCAAGGCAGATCATGGTGAGAAATCTAGCACTAAACATGATGCTAGCAAAAAAAATTAGCCTACACCAGCAGTGCTCAATGTCCTTACTTCCTTTCAACCTCTTTTTGGACTTTTGTTACATTTCAAATTAACCTGTCTCCTGGTACAGTGGTTTACATAACAGCTGTCACCAGTTATATGTGTATCTAAAACAGTCATTATTGTAATTGGCTGAACGAAGAACTATGACAGAGACAGATCCTATACTGTTCCACTCTTCGCTTCAAAGATAGATGTTCCAGAACATCATGAAATAACATTACCAATATTTGTTGTTGGTGTAACAACCATCATTCATGGACGTTGCAGAAGCAATTCACCACAAATACAGTAACACCAAAGAAAGTATCATAAATAAAATTTTAGTCATTATTTTCTAACTATTTTGGTTCTGTGACATAGGCATAGCAAGAAGACTGCAAAATATTGTTATTTTTTTGTTTGTTAAAAATGTTGCGTAAATGTTTTCACCATAGGCCTATGGAATTTTAAAATCTAACTTAAGGTGTGTGGCAATATAAAAAATAAAGTAAATTTACATTAATTTGAATAACAAAGTTCTGTTTTAAACATGAACATAAGTTTGCAGAATTGTTAGAGAAATTTGGTACTTTAAAAATAACATTACAGAGCTGTATGGCAGAAGTGAAAGTCAAATTTCAGAACACAGTAACATATTTGACATACTAACCAAAAAAAATTGACAAATTTTAGACTTAAAGGGAGTCAAGGTTAGAAAAGAACATCCAAGTATGTAAATACTGGCCTACAAAACGTAGAGAGAAAAGAGAGGATACAAAAACCAGGAGGTGGGGAAATTGTGTGCCAGAGAGCATGTAACACAATTATAAATAGAGGGGATAAGTTTACAAAATGTAAAAAACATAGGACAGATAAAGAGTGACAGAAAAAAGAATGAATAACGCTGGATTTTCAGTAATCTTGAGATAACAATGATAAACATACAACAAAATCTGAATTATGGTAGATTACCAGAAGTACAGACAGTGCAAATGGGTGTGGAACAGGAACTTAGGGGTGTGTAAGTAGGAAAAAACACTGTCACGGTGTTGGTGGCAAAGGAAGGACGGTAAAGAGAGTCATTACATGCAGTAGCCACACGTACTGGCATCAATTAAGAAGGAACTTGATAAAAAAGAAACATTTATAAGCAGGAAAGTTTTTAGTACCCAAGGGGTATGAATGATCAAATATCGCCTTTAAGCCCAGGGGACTGTGCATCGCTACAAGCATTCTCCTTGTACCAATTATACCATAATTTTGAATATAGGATGGGGTGGCTGACCATCACCAACCCCAAAACTGGAGGACATAAGAAAAATGAAGGATAACATGAAATGAGACCCTACAGATGGAGCAGCAATGGAATTCAAGGATGTATGCACAGGTTGCACCCCCAGAAGTCTCACTAAAAAAGGTGTCCAAGAGAACAAATTCGAAAGAAAGGTATTTAATGAATCTTGCATATGCTAAATTTATTTTAGTTTTAAATGCTGGCCATTAAAATTGTTTAAGCAAAAAAAAATAAATAAATAATATGAAGTAACTTGTTTTTAGTAATATTGACCGGAAAGTAATTAGATTATATTAAGCATCTGTAAGGAATTATTTTATTTTCATTGTTTAAAAAAAAGGTGTTAACTGGGATTTTTGCAATACAGGGCAAAAGTATAGGAAATGTCTGCTGAGAGAGACTACGGCATCAGTAGAACAGACAGAAGGGAAAGTGGAGAGTGGTTGGCCAAGAGGGCCAGGTCTCACTGACTCCCTAATTGATTCAAAATAAAAAAATACTAACTTAATGATCTTTAAAAATATTTACACAAGTTTTCAGCACTTGTTTACTTATCTTCAAAACACAACATTTAGATTTTTTTATAGTCTAATTGATGACTATGGGACGCAGGCAATGTTTACTTTAATCCTCTGGAAGCTTAAGTATTTTGTGCTTAATAGAAAATAAGTTACCCTGGGTAAAATACTCACTCACTTATTTTTTGTTTCAGAGTACTGTCCTTGGCACAGCAGGGGTGCAGGTCTACAGCTACCTACACTTTAAGGGTGTTCACATGACAAAAATTCATAATTTTGTACTTGCACGGCATAGTGTTTGTTTTATAAACGTTATTGATGACTACATTTTACACTTCTGAAAACATTTACATTTATTTTAAAGTACAAATTAATTTTTAAGTAACTCAAACATTGTTTACAATGATTTTGTTACTAACTATTAAACTTCTAAAAGGCAGGTAAAAACAAACATCAAAATTTTCTTACAAATGTTACACAAAGCTTTAACAAAAAATTACTATATGGCATATTAGGTGAAAACCATAAATCAGGGAATTAAAGTTTTAAATAATTTGGCCAAGTCAGGTCACATTGAAATGAAATCAATCCAGGAATTCACCCACTTTTCTTTCAAGTTACAGCATATCTTCAAAGTACTTTAAGTAGATGTACCAGTAGTAAGCAATAAAGTAGTTAGATACACAATTATTGCAATAAACTACTTATCTGGTTCTAGATCACCACTTTTGTTGTTAATCACTAGAAAAGAAAATAATAATGAACGATTATACAGGACATTAGGAAATGCTATCTTCATACTCCAGAAAGAGTTTCCTTGAACTAAATTCTTATACACATAAACAAGAATGTCTTTATATATATGATTTTATGTAATCAAAGTTTGAGACATTATAACACATACAGTACAAGATAATCTTGTGCACATACATGTGTAGGTTGGGTTGCAATTGAAATAGGCATGAAGAATTTTTTTTGTGTACTCGAAAACTGTTTCAGGAAAACTGATGTTTTATTGGAAACTCTTGTGTTACATTTAAAATATACACTTAGTTTTGTTTTCTCCTTTTCGTAACACATATTTTTCCTTAGATTTGTAATTAATATTTACTACATGATTTTTGTCCTTTCTAATAGATATTACAGTTTTTGTGATTCCAAGCCAGGATTGAGGTATAAAAAGCACTGCGCTGTTTAGCTGATGACTAAGGTGCAAATAGAATTTATGTGCTGTAAAGTTCTTCCTTGTGTGAAAAATTTTAAATTGCTTTCTTTTAGAATAAAATTCAATATTCAGGTTTTATCTTTAAAATTTGGATATGCTTTCCCATTTTTTTTACCTAACCGCCTAGCAGGAACAGTTTTATTCTAAGATTTTCTTATATTTAAAATATAATTATAAAATGAACGGGATTATTCTCGTAGTATACCGCAATATATAGCTAACACCTAAAGTTATCTTTTATTTAGACATAATATTTGTTAACAATTTTTTTTTATTTAACTAAGGAAAAATTTATTGATTTAATTTAATGGCTACAAAAATAAAAATACTATGCATTTAAAATTTAATATTTGGACAGCTGCGATACCTTACAAAACTCTTACTGCCTAGGACTTTAATTTTCTCTTAATTTTTATTATTGGTTTCAAAAGGAAAATATTTCTATGCCAATATAAGTACATTTAAAATGCACAAATTTTTCTACAACTCATACTTAATTATCACAAATAAAATCACAATTGTTTGTAAGGAAATGTTTTCAATTCCACATTTAACTCTAGTTCCGAACAGTAGAGACATCTGTGAGAAAGCGTAGTAACTTCTTGCGTTCTTTTCCTATCATGCACAAACATTAAAAAACATATGGCGGGAATTAGCACTAGTGACTTTTGGGCAAATTATTTTAGGGCTACTGACTTAAGGACTAGTGACTTTTTCACCAATGACGTTATGGCTACAGAAGTTAGGGCAAATTACTTAAGGGTTACTGACTTTATGGCTACTGACTTTAGGGCCAGTGACTTTAGGGCCACTGACTTTAAGGCCAGTGACTTTAGGGCTAGTGAAATTAGGCCTGGTGACTTTAAGGCAAGTGACTTTAGGGCTAGTGACTTTATGGCTAGTGACTTTAAGGCTAGTGATTTTAGGGCTAGTGATTTTAGGGCTAGTGATTTTAGGGCTAGTGACTTTAGGGCTAGTGAGTTTAGAGTTACCGACACATGCCTATTACCAACATGTATTGAATTAATTCAGTGTGTCTGGAGGTTAGGGAAGTGTTGCACGTTACAATATTCATTTTACTTTTTTAATGTTGTTGTTTTTGTCATGTATTTACTTAAATGTCTTAAATTATAAATCCAATTAAATATATATGTTAGAAACATATTTAATATTATGTGGACATTACAATAGACAATTGAAAGGGTTATTGCATGCTAGGAAAGCATCCATGGGACTCTGGAATGAAGCAGTGATAGAATGTACTAATAAGGGAAAGGAAATACTCTGAATAATCCCATTTGTGGCTTTACTAGTCTTCTTAGTCTTCCATGTACATAAATCATGTTTGGGAATGCCTATTGAAAACAGATTGTCATGGAAACCACAAAATATGCAATGCTGATAACTACTAAATGGGCCTGGCATTTGACAGCGTGAATTAATCTTACAAAGCTAATTCTGTAGGACATATTATTGTACACTAGCTGTGCCCGGCATACATTGCAATGCACCTTTTCCTATCTTAGTTTGTACACATGTACACAGCAACTACATTTAGGCCTACATGTAGAGTTTTTGAAACATTCAGAATTTTGTAAAGTGCTAATTGATGCAAAAAAATGTTAAGAGTCACTAATAACAGTTTTAGAAACATTTTGAAAAAGGAAATAGTTCTACTAAATTTTTTCAATACTCAGTTCTAACTCTGTACCCCATTTATCTACCCCCTCATCACTCTCCTCCAAAATAAAATTAATTTTGGCAGAAACTTTTGCGGATACATGCACAACAACTCATTTTAAGTATTTTATACCAAATATTTGGGTAGTACGTTCTACCCATTTTGCCTAATTTATTTACACAAAGTATCACAGGTGCACACACAACTCTCACTAAGGTTTCGTTGCACTCAAATAAATGGTGTAGGAATGAATAGAATTCAGAAAAACAAATCAAAATTTTTTATATATAGCACCAGCTGCCTGGCCATGGCTTTGCCTGCTAGTCTTTCAAAAAAAAAAAAAAAACATTATTATAATTTGGGTTTCATTCCCGACTGTTTCAACTGGATTTTCACATATTGTGATAATAATGCCTGTATCATTGCTGCAGGTCTGCGACTTTTATTAGGGATCCCCAGTTTTCGTGGACCTTCATTCCAGACACTGCTCCATATTCACCTCATGTCACCCCTCAACACTTGTCAAAACCTTACATGTTAAAGAGCTGTTAAAATATCTCAACTGTCCCAGTTGCAACTACCACTAATATATGTATAGAATATCACAGGAGTTCCCCATACCCTTGCCTTAGATGGGATTTTAACCAAAACCTTGTTATCAGCGTTTCAAACAACTATGCAAAAATAGGTCGTCAAAATACTAGGTATATGGTATCAGTACGACGGAAATGAGTAACAACTTTTAAATTATTTATCCAAAGGTTACACCTTATTTTCAAGATTTCTGGAACACGTCACATATTTACACTCCTAAATTGTTGAATTTTGACTAATAGCGGAATAGGAATTTAGGTACTTAAAAAACCTCAACTTCAATTTTAAAAAAAATTATTAGTGTCTGAACAGGTTTATGAGATACAGAGGATTAGTAGAAACATTGAATTTTTGTATGTCCTCAGAGAGGGTGAATTAAAAAAAATACTGATACTGCTTTTTAGGAACGTGTAAGCTTCATTGACAAGTAAAACATCAATTCAGTATCTCAACTGGTTAAAGCGTTATAAAGGAGTTACTTGAAACACAGTTAAATTTTTTAACCCCCCCCCTTCCCCTAAAAAAAAAAAAACAGTTTGCAAATTTGTAAGCTTCATTCTGCAGCAAAAAAAAAAGCACCTCCATTCCTCATATGGTTTAAGCACTATCGACTCATTGAAAACACATTTCACTCCTTTTCATCCCATTAATTTTCAGATTTAAAAAATCCCTTCTTAGTGGGTGCCTAAAGCATAAGGTCAAGTCACCCTCAAAATTTCATGTCTTCAGTTCTAGAAGTTTGAGCTGGTGAGTGAGTGAATGTATAGGTTAGTATTGCTCTTCAATTTATTTAGGTATTATTGATAATATTGAAGGAGCAAATAAATTTAGAAGTTACGTATTTCAGTTAACAGAATCTACTGTGTATAATTTAGAATGATAGTACTGTTAGTCATTAATGAATTTCCTTAATGTTTACAGCACTTTTATACTGAATACACACAGGATTATGTATGAATTCTTACATCTTTCAACATGTTTGTTTGCTTTTATTGGTAGCTGAATTTAAATGTAATATAAACACAAATAAATTAACTAGTAGTATTTTGGAACAAAATAATACAAATTACAATATTTATTAAATCAAAAAGATTTTTGTTCATCCGATAACTAGCAAAAACCATAATTTTTTTTGCTTCAAGAAATTACACTACTTAGTAAACGCTATTTGTAAAAAAAAATACTGCCATAAATTTCACGATATTGGCTAACCTTACGTAACCTGCATGAGTGGAAGATCACACCTTAAATAACTTGCTAGTGGTTCCCACAAATTGAGTTAAATTAACATTTATGATTATAACACACTATTTTACAGCTTTCCATTATTTTCTATATTACTAGTTTAAATGCTTCAAAATTACAAGAAACAATTCATATAACTTTACAAGAACTGTAAAATAAAACCAAATGTGTTTATGGATGTCTTTATTCATACTATCTTTATTCATACTATATGGTTTCGTAGTTTAATAACACATTAAGAGAATGAAATAAAAAATACTTCTGCCAAAACCATTTTCACATAGATTATGAAACAAAAATAAAAAAAAAATATGTAACTTAATTATTCAGTGTAGCTTAACACAAACATTTTTACCTTATCACCATGGGGTGTAAATGTGATACAAACATAATTTTTATTCAAAATGTTTATAGTGAATTAAACCTAACATTTCTTTTTGCAATTTATGAATATGGTAAAGTAATTATTAATAAACAGTAGAATCCAGATTTAACAAAACATCACTGGACATGAACATGTTTACTCTAAATCAACGTTTCGTTAAATTCGATTTCATATTTCTTCCCCCACCACTCCAAAAAAGATAAATCCTCAGGCATGTTTCCTTGGAGTTTAAGGTAATTAAAAAAAGTCTGTTAGCTCAAAACTATAACAAAACACATTTACTTTCAACAGGTAAGCCACAGCCATGAATGAAAAATAATTGAAGAAAAATCTTCAAAAACTACCAGTGGAATGCTCTGAGAGCGTGCACATGGTGAGTTAGGCCACCCGTATGCCATCAACATGTGAGAAGTGATGACTAACACCGCTGGGTCATCAATCTTTCCATCTCTCTCCTGCCCGCTCCACAAACAAAATTCAGGAAATTGCAATTAAAAATAGTAAAAAAAAAAAATTGTTCTGAAAACTGAATTAAAAGTTTGTGAGACAACGGTAAAATAATAACTAATTACGCGCGGTGGCGGCCATTGGAATTGTAACTTGTAGGCAGCCACGCTTGTGAAACAAACTTGAAGGTCTGCTCGCAAAAATAATTTGCACTCGAGTGTTTTTTTTAACATCAGAGAAACAAATTATTTACATTTAAGGTAATAAATTCATCATTAAAAGTCTGCATAAATATAATTAGATAATTTTTTTACAATGTCGGTGATTTTATCACAGGAGGCAACAGTAAATAATAACACTGGACACCACTGCTTTCTATCGGCAATAGAATTAATAGAGCACACTGCACTGCAGCTCATTCTAACAGAGACACAAAGCACTATGTGTGAATTAGTTCTTATGCTGTCCACAGTCGCGCTGTGATGACTGAGTACCCAGATGCTCAATCACTCGCCAGTCACTAGGGTGTGGATCTAGGAGCAACACAGCGTCGCTCGCTTGGCAGTGTGTGCTTATCTTAAAGTTATTCCTGCGGCCATAGTTTTCTACGAATTTCAACAAATTTTTTTTTTTTGTTTCTTGACGGGTGGTTTAAGCTTATCTATGGAGATATAAGTATATACTGTGGCCAGTGCTAGTACTTTTAATAGACTTACATTACAATTAATATTAAATTTTAAAAGTCACTTAGTCATTTAATACATTTTTTTGTTATTTTATGAAAGTTCCTAAAAATCCTTTTGTTAAATCACTGTTTTCGTTATTACAGAGTTTATTAAATCGTGGCTCTATAGTAGTTCTAAATTATAATACAAATTCTACATTATAAGTTTAAATTAATTATATCACAGTAAACGTACTATATGCTGCTACTAAAATTTAATAATAAAGTACCCGCAGGGGTAAAACTACCTTAAATTTACAAACTCATGAAGCAAATTATCTTCTAATCCAAATTAAGAAATTGCCAACAACCATTCATAATTGGAACATATTATTTATAAACTGCAGTGCACTTGGGTTTGAACAATGGACGGTTGGTACTGCCTACCGCCTCACCCTCTTTTCTTATGAAGCAACAAGCACAGTACTGCAACTCGGGTGTTTGCAAAAGAGAGGACAGACAATTGTGTTTACAACTGGCCAAGACACATTGCCACCTCTCCATCTTGAACCATACACCAGTCAAGGATGTGGGCTGTGTTTCTTTCCATTGGGCACCCAAATCTGACTACAGCCTTTAGAATTTGGTATGGCCTGTGATTTATCCACACCACTCTACAGGTTCAGTACTACAGAGTTGAAATTGATTACACAACTGACTGCAAAGAAGGCTGAATATACAGCAACTCTGAATTATTTGTGCTGCAGATAGAGCACAATTACTGTGAGTATTTAAAAAACACAAACTGTAGCACAAATATTTTCAACTACAACCCAACTAAGCGGATTATTGTTTTCCAAGGGTGAACAGGGTGAATTGGGGCTGCAGTGGCCAAATGATTGATGCACTTTGGCTTGTTTTATCCACTGCTGTACTAGGAGTTCTGGGTTACAAGTGAGTATTTCAGAAGGTCTTTAGGGCAGGGAGCATGAGAGATTAGTGCAGTCCTTCTAGAGTGGTTTGTAATAGAGCTATGCTCGATCCAGCGAGAGATTACTGGATGAACCAACAAGGAAAAACTCTATAACTCACTAGCGCAGGGCGTCATCTTTATATAAATACAGGATAAAGCAGATATCACTCGCCTTATTTGATATTAGGAGGTTGGTACACAATATTCATGAACACAAGTTACAGTACAAGGTCTACAATCAGGTTTGAGTCAATCACAATTTGATGACATACATTATTACACTGGAGTCTCGATATGAGATATGACAACAAGGGTACGAAATAAAGATATGACACATTGAAAATAACAACATATTTTACCACAGGGCATACTCTGATGAATACAATTTTACATGGAACTCCAGGCCGTTAACATACTAGACAAGAATCGAGGCCTGTTTGTGGCCAAGAATGTGTGGCAATCATCTCTTAGTTCCCAAAGGGTTACAATATTCAAAAGTCTCTTTACATTAGGATGCTGCGGCCATTGGTGAAACTTCACTAATAACAAATACTGGATAACTTGTAATTACACAGCAATCTCTCTGATCCCGGGGAAAGTTTACTACATTCCGTAACTTTCAATAGAATTTACAAGACTGGGAAGTACATGATAACACTTTATAACTGGCAATGTGCATGGTGGCAAAGTACTAGGCATAGTGGCTTGAAGAGCACGTAGGTTAGCTTGCCATGCTAAGAAGGTTAAGTCTCAACTCAAACGTGAATGCACAGCTTAGGCTTACTTGCCGAGTCATCCTGGCTAGAATGAGGGTTTGAGGCGAAGGTGGGGTCTAGCTTAGGCTCTTATAGGTAAAGGGTTGGGGGAGAGGGCTTCGGCTTCCTTACCAAACAGCAACCCACGGTAGGTAGGTAGATAGATAGATAGATAGATAGATAGATACAGTAAGTCCTAGATTAACAGACATTTGCTTAACGGACATTTGTCATAAAGGACACTTTAATTTGTGTCCATTGATTTGAACTACGGACGCGAAACGTGCTTTAACGGACAGTTTCGATTTGCTACTTTAAGGAGGCCGAGAACCATATTTCTGGACACCCTATACTGCTTCCTGCGATGTGTAAAGAAGTGCCAAGTGCTGCATTCTTCTGTAGTACATCTGACAACACAGCTTTCTCTCTCTCCCCCTTGTGACCTTCTCTTCTGCACGGCACAGGTAGCCGAGTGATGCAACATGGAGTTTGGGCTTATCGGGTGTCAAGCTGTCACAGCGCATGCATAGTCTCTAGAAACTAACTTTTTTTCTTATCCCGAAATAGCACCCAGATTCCTAGCAGCATTGTGACCAGATAGTGTGTCACTGTCTTGACTTGCGCACAGTTACACTACTGGGATTTAATTTACGTACAGCTGTTTGACTGCTTGTGGTGTTTTAAAGTTTCGTTTCATTAAAGTTTATATTGTTTATTACTGGTTAACGTCTACATAGCTTATTACTCATAAACGTTTATATAGATTATTGCTTGTTACATTATGCAATCATAATCTACGCTGTTCAGAAGAATGGCTACGCTACAGGCAGGACCAACTACAAAAAAAAAAGAAGACAATCTGTAATCCTTAAAATAAAAATGGATGTGTTGCATCGGTACGAATCAGGTCAGAGGTGTTCAGACATCGAGAGAGCACTAGATTTGCCTAAATCTATTGTTGACACAATTTTAAAAAATTCTGACAAAATTAAAGCCAGCATTAAATATGTCACGCCATTGTCTGCTACAAAAGTTACTCGCACTCGAGCTCAGTTATGGAGACAATAGATAGAAAATGCTTTCATTGTGGATTGATGACCAGACTAGGAGAAATGTTAACTTAACCCGTCTAAAAATGAAATGAAATGTTAAAAAAATCATTAATCGTAACCCTACAATACTTTTCACAGCAGATGTGGCAAGCCCAAGGTCAATGTGTCTTCCCGGAACACAACAAATTGATATGACGTGCTAGGACACTGCTCCCTATATTTTTTAATGTTGTCTGTTGTGAGAATGATGCCGGTAAGAAAAAAGAAGAATGTAACATTAACACTAAAACCAAAGTTCAAGATTTGCAAGAAATTGGAGCGTGGTGTAAAGGTTTCTGCAATCAAGGAAGAGTATGGCATCGGCGAGACAACTGTGTACGACATTAAAAAAAGTAGCGCCAAACTTAAAATGTTTATGTCGAACAGCGAATCGGAGAAAGGATTTCATCATCGGAAAACATTCCACACGGCCAAACTACAGGATTTGGACAGTGCACTTTACAAGTGGTTTTCGTTAAAACGGTAAAAAAAAGTAGTGGAGATGAAGATAATGACAGTGACGAAGCAAATGTTACGTGGAGTGCGGTCGTTGCTGCTTGGGACACACTAATGAAATTTTCATAAAGCAAAAGTGACTTGTTACTCTGTGTCGAAGGTAAGGCAATGCCATATCCTGCAATTTACCTTCCTTCACAAAAGAAGACAGGCCATCAAACAACCAGACATCAGAACTCACATGGTGGGACTATCGACACAGCAACAGTGAGCAGACTGCATCAACCTCGGGTGCTGTTAATTGCAACTCTAGAAATAATTAAAGTCTACTTTTTGAGTGTTTCCTTACTTTAATGTGAGTGTAAGCTATTTCACGTAAAAGTGTATAAATATTATCAATCTGTGCATATAGTGTTAAATGTTTATTTTTTCGTGCCTTGTTCACAAATTTTAAAATTTAACGTATTGTTATGTGCACTGTAGTTTACTTCGCCGGCACATGGGCGGAGAAGGAAATGGTAATCACTGTTTCTGCTTCTCTGTGACAATGACAAGTTGTTTACGACTTCACGGCTCACAGCCGGCTGCCCGTGCCAAAAGCCGGCCGGCCAGTGTTGCCAAACGTGTTTGAGGTGCTATTTTTTTCTATTAATTATTTTACTTCAAACAGTGTTCGCTTATACCTGTAAGTCCTCAATTTACATCGGGGATACATTCCTGAAAACCACGACGTAAATCGGGACAACGTAAATCGGGGACTTACAGTGCATGAAACTTTTATTTTTTTTTAATTTTGCACATTTTTGCAATATGAAAATTCAGTATTTCAAAAATTCATGGTTTTCAGAAATCCGAAGATCACAAATCCCAGAGACCCCCAGATTTGTGAAAGTTTACTGTATTTAGAATATCTTCAAAACCATTGGAGATACTGAGAATTTCATAGAGATATTTCTTGTTTATAATTTTAATACAAATACATTTTATCCCATAATGTATTTGCCTGTGGTGCACTGTTCTGGAAATAATATGCAAAATGTATACGTTTTTGCAGGATTGAGGAAACTAACCTTGTTTGTTTACATTGTCTCTTGCGGGAAAGTGTGATTTACTTAACGGATGTTTTGCATAACGGACACTTTCCGGGAACATAACCCGTCCGTTAATCGAGGACTTACTGCAGTTAGACAGGTAAGGTCGGGGATAGAAGGCTTCGGCTTCCTTACCAGGCAGCAACCCACGGTAGGTAGATAGGTAGTTCAGCAGAAAAGGTCGGGGATAGCAAGCTTCCGCTTCCTTACCAGGCAGCAACCAGCTATAGGCAGAGGTAGGGATGGGGAGTGCCAGGCTGACCCAGCTCGAAGGCAGAGCCCCTTACAACTGACTAGCTGAGCACAGCGCCCGCCTTATATACTCTTGAGGGGGGCTGAAAGAGCAGTTATAAAAATGGCCACCAAGCCGCTCGAAGCTGTCTGCACAAAGGAAATGCTCTCTCGGGGCACAAAATTACTCTGTTACGCAAATTAACTTCCCGAATTGAATTACAATACTCGTATTGCCATTTAACTCTATAATTAATACACAAGAACACTTATGTAATCATAAAACACATTTTAAGCAATAACAAACAAGCACAATATATATTTAAGTGAGTATTTCCCGCGATCGCCATTTTAGTGCACTTTACAGAATCTATGCACGGGATTGGCACTACTGGTAGGCGCTCGGCCGTATTTTGTAAACAAACACTGGTACACGTTAACACATGATGCAAAGACAGTTATACATGGAAAATAAACATTGGATAATCACATGGACGTAAGTAAATACTGTTTTACTTATAAATCTTTGTCTTCATAACCTCACATGCGTACATATTAGCCTTACGTAAAAATAAACGGCAATACTGCAATCGGCAAAGGTGCAGGCGAATACTACTGCCCTTAGACCTAAATGGTAAAGTTTTAAAAATCAGGAGCGAGCGTTAACATAATTTATAAGTGGACGTGACGGTGTCGCGTCATGGTCAGACCATTCGCCTCCTATCAAAATAATCCAGATCTGATTTCTGGCAGGGTCAGTCCCTGGATTTTCCATGTGGGAATCCTTCCGGTTCATGTTGGCGAGCTGGTTTTTTAGGGGATTTCTCATTTCCCACACCCTTTCATTCTGCTGCTGCTCTATACTCATCTAATATCACCCCTCACCAGTGCTTAAGACCTCAATGTTAAGTGCTGACCAAAATCTCTCTCTCTCCCATGGTTGGCACCATTGTAAGGGTGATCAAGTGGGGAAAAATAACAATTTTATATTTGTATGAAGCAGTGTTAGTTTTGTAGATGGTACTTCGGAGTATATTTTTGTCAACCAAAAACATTTTAGCTCAGCCAGTTTTCCCATAATGGCATTTCAAAGTAAAAATTTGCACGTTTTTAGTTCATACACTCCCTGAAAACCAATTAACTTATTGAAACGAAAAAATTCACAGGGAGTACATGTCATGGGCTAGAGCTTTACGTATATAAAAATCCAATACAAAATATTTTTGTATTTAAAAAAAATTTCCGAAAAGTAGCAAAAAAATTTCAAATTTCAAATAATTTACGAAAATACAAAACATTGCTTGAATGGGTTTTTATAAACTTAAAGCCCCAGCCAGTGACACATACTTTCACTGTGAATTATTTTGTTTCATTATGTTAATTAGTTTTCGAGGGATGTATGAACTAAAAACATGCACATTTTGAAATGAAAAGCCATTATGGGAAAACTGGATGAGCTAATTTTTTTTTTGTAAGAGGATAATGTACTCCCAAGTAATGTCTACAGAACTAACACTGTTTATGCAAATATAAAATCATGAGTTTTCCCCACTTGAACATCCTTACAAGACTATGACAGTAGGTCTTCTATTCCATAACACAATCATAACTGCAACTTGGCTAACTAATTGAATAAACAAATTTCTATATTGTGGAGGCGCTGCTGTTTGTGCAGTTGTTAAATAATCACATTCAACTAAGGCAATCAAGAGGTTGGTTTTATTCCCGGCATGGTCAATCGGGGTTTTTGTAAGTGCTGGAGTTGGTTGTTAGATTTCTTGGGTACTTCCCTGTCCATTCCAGTTACGATCCATACTTGCTTCATATTCTCACCAGTGCTAAAAACCTCATGGTTTAGTATTGAACAAAAATTTCTTTACTTCACTTCTGTAATATTATTATGTTTGTATTCAAAATATCTGAAATTAGGCAAGACCCTACTTACTGTACTATTAATGCTAGAGACATTTTAGAGCATACCAGTGAATAAGTGTTGCACATGAAGGTGCTCTACATTATATTAATGATGTTTTACAAATTTTTCAACAGCAAACATTTTATCTTTATAAATTAAAAGGACCTGAAGTTATCACTGAAAAAGGGCAATGACTTACCATACTGAGGCGTTGGAACTTTGATAACTGGATGACGTGTAGGAACAGGTGGTCTTGGTTCACTGGAAACATTGTCTGCACTTGAACTACTAATTTTTCGAGCAAGATCCTCCTCTCCCTCATCATCATCATCGTCATCATCTGTTACAAGCGAATTCTTTTTGTAAAGTACAGGAGAACCTCCAGTACTAGATGAAGGTGACTCTTGTCTAGTTCTATTTGGTGAATGCTTTGCTTTTTTATGAGGAAGTGTTGCTGAAAACTGTTTTTATACAAATCAATTTTAGCTAATATAGTCATACACTTTTTTTGAGACAGTTAAATTTTATAGAGGTATAAAAACTGTTTCTTCATAAGGAAAATTAAGCACAAATTCTCTATGTCATTACATTACCCTCCACAAGATGCAAACATACAATATTTTTTATGGAAGTCACTATTCTAGTATTAAAAGATTATTATCTGATAAATAGCATAACAATAGGAGCTTAATTATATAAATAAAATAATAATGCACATGAACATGCAAAATTACATGATTTTTCATACTCTAGGTGATACTTTCTATGCTTTGAGTTGCATAAGTTACAACTCGGTAATAGCTGTAGAAAGTATGTTACAGTCTGTGATGCACATGGCCTTCAATTTTGATCTAAGTTGAAGTAACCAGAATTATTTTAACAATAACAGTTTTACATAGCCAGCCTGCATGTTTGGGCCACAAACAAACTACCAAATCATAGGGGCTACTCTGCAACAGAATGCTCACATCAGTGATTATGAATTATGCGAAGGACTTAGTGTGTAGTTGTCCTCCTGCATGTGTAAGATCCTTCAAATATATGTCACCCAGTACATTCAAGACACTACCAAGTGAGATGCATGTAGAGAGTGTTACACCAAGTGCACAAATACAGGGTGCGGCTGAAAGACCTCCCTTATTTGAAAGGCAGCGTGTAGCGGACAGCGACATCGTAGAATGGTGGGGGGGCATGTCTTTGAACAGCTCCATACGTGCCATTTGCAGTGTACGCCATGGCGTGGTCAGGTGAACATCGCGCTTTTGTCGTGGAGCAGTTTATTCAAAACGGCGGTTCACCGATTACTATTCAACGTGCCTTCCGCACTCACTTCGCCATCGGTCGACATGATCCTGTTCCTGATAAGAAAACCATTTATTCGTGGGTGTCAAATTTTCGAGCGACAGGTTCTGCATTGAAACGGAAACCTCAAGGTCGACGACGGACTGCTACAGGCCCGGCAAATGTTGCTGCAGTGAGAGCTTCAGTTCAACAATCTCCTTAACGTTCCGCAAGAAAACATGCGGTAGCCTTGCGTTTATCTGATCGAAGTGTGAGAAGAATCTTGCATCGAGATTTGAAAATGCATCCCTACAAGATTGTATTGGTGCAAGAACTTAGTGGAAGAGATTACGAAGTCTGTTCAACATTGTGTCAAGACATGCTTCGGAACATTCACCGAGAAGATGTTATGTTTTCAGATGAGGCACATTTTCATCTGACAGGTACAGTAAACAAACAAAATTGCAGGTACCCCCAGGAAATCCATCAACAACCCCTTCACAGTCCCAAAGTAACCGTGTGGTGTGCTGTTTTTAATTTTGGTGTCGTTGGTCCGTATTTTTTTGAAGAAAATGGCGTGACTGTTACTGTAAACAGCAATCGCTACTGCCCCATGCTTCGTGACTTCCCACAGCCAAAACTACGCGACCTGTTTGATGACCTTGACAACGTGTGGTTCCAACAAGATGGTGCCCCAGCCCACACAGCTAGTCAATCGATGACATTGGTGAGGGAAATGTTCCCTGGGCATGTCATTTCTTTGCGTGGTGATATTGGGTGGCCTCCCCGTTCGCCAGACTTGACACCCTGTGACTTTTTCCTGTGGGGCTTTCTGAAGTCCAATGTACCAACATCGTCCTCAAACTTTACGAGCCCTCAAGGAATTGATAACTCAAGAAGTTGAAGCAATCACGCCCGACATGACTCGTAGAGTAATAGACAACTACAGAGAATGGTTCAACCAATGCATCAACAATGGAGGCGGACATTTGCGTGACATAACTTTTAAAACACATCAATAGTGCGTATTCTTAAACTGCATTATGTGTTCTCATCGTTAATAACAATAAAATTGTCCTATCTTACTTTGTTTCGTTTTTATTAGCGTTCCTAACAGGGGAGTTCTTTCTGCCGCACCCTGTAGTTTGTGGTAATGATGTGCAGAAAACTAAGTATCAAGAGTAGCCTTAAAACACATTAAAAGAGAGAGACTGTTCATATGTTTATTTCACTAAGGAACCACGAATGATGATTACCTTTATTTGTACCATTTATTATTTCATTTGTATGCGACTAATTTAGTTTACTGGCTGGCTTAATTAGTATGATCCATTACTTTTAATGCAGTAATTTTATTCAACCATTTTCCGTTTCACTGACAATAAGTCATACGAACTCCCACAAACTCTATTAAATGGTATTGGAATATGCTGACTTTATGGATTTTGTGTCTTCAAATTATTTTGATGCAGAGGCGTATCAGTATAATGCTGTTCAAGAGTAATGCAAGTAGAGCTGTGGATATTGGGGTCGAGTAGCTTCAGTTTGGAAGCATTTAGTTTCATTAAAATGTAATAATTTTTTTGTTTGATATTTACTTGATTACTGATTTGTCATAACTATATGTTGTGGGTACATATTTTATTTAAGTTTTTAATTTGCACTAACTTTTCTTAATAACTTTTAGACGTAATTTTTGGTCAGGCCAAACAATTCGTGATTTTAGTTTGTATACAAAGACAAGTTACTAGACAGCGACATCATGGTGCCAGGCCAACGTTAGTTCAAGGAAACAATAGGGTTTTTCTGTAGGAATGTGTGACATAGCGATGGTTGGGCTTTGTTGCTCCCCCACCCCTTGGTACGTCACGACCGGGTGCCATAGTCCTTTTATTTGTGTGCGTCACATTTTGGTATTTATTTACAACCCCAATAGCCAACTTTAAAGCATTTATAAATGTGGGAGTTCTTTGTTTAAATACATAAATTTATAATTTTTAATATAAAGCAGTGTAATTATTTATGGTATTATTTGTAATTAAAACTAAAAGAGGTCTCAGAAGTCTGTAATTCTGTTAGTCACACTGGCCCAGGACCGTCCCAGTGTTGACCATTTTATTTCTAAGGGTGTCTTTCTTTGATTGTTATCCGAAGATACAGTACATACAGGGCATGTCAGCGGTAATATTATTGGCTCGGGCAGCGCCGCACACACTGGGGAGTTAGGCCCTCAACAATAATTCACCTTCTTCGGGCCACGTGGATTTCACTAGCCACAATTTCACTAATTTATCACAATTGAGTTTGGCAGCTCGGACTTGCAACCACAGTCACACGATATTCGATGTAATGATCAACAGTGATACTAAGAAAGTCAGTAGGATTTAAGAAGAAAGAATATGGTGTACTTAATCAGCATACTTAAATTTTGCGCAAGCCCCATAAAATTACCGCACAAAACTGCCAGTGTTGGATGTGTTGGTATTTCAGCCACGTGGTTAAATCTGTCGCATTGCCCATTAATTGTATAATGTCGTAAGGAGGTTTAAGAAAAATTCACAGTGCCAATACGCAGTGTTCCTTAGTGAAAAGAACATATTATTCCATCTTCCAACTCCACTTCCTAATCCACAAACCCTTAAGAACTTCAGAGTTTCATGTCTCCAACTAGCTAGGCCTAACACTGCGGCTGAGGTGTTGAATGCCCTTTATTCCAAAGCTGTTGGTGGATGGTAACTACAAATCTCTCCTGGAATGAGGTTTAAATTCATAAAATGTCATCGTCTTGCAGCATTCACTATTAATATTATCCACATTGTAAAGGTTTCAACTTAGATTTAAATAGCGAAAAATCCAAGTTGTGTACAGAAAATACATTCAGCTTACAATCACACTTATCAGAATGAACATCAAAATAGCCGTAACTCACTGGTTGTGAAAGTTTTGTGAACCTTATTGTATTGTGCCACAGATGGAGTTTACAAGCAGGTAAATGCTGAAACTTTCAGGTCCGCAAAAATATGGACTAGATTATGACATACGTTTACATACTGTAATTTGTTAGTTACATATTTGCATAAATATGTATCTAAGATAACATGGACTCAAATTAATTGCTGGACTTGAGTGTTGTACTTAATGCTGCTTGTAATATTCACAAAAATTATGAAGGATATATTCTGTTCACGTACAAACAATGAGAATAAAGCTTTAGTTACTTAAGCGATGAGAAAAATTCAGTGCAAGCAATTAGAAAAAGGAAAAAAAAATTGTTACTTAGTAAATTCCCAAATTTCTTACCAGTAAGGTATCATTAAATTAAAATTTGGTTCAGCATTAAGTAAAGTCTTCTACGAACAGTTGCACACAAAAAAATGACTCAGTCCTGCCAACTAGCATTATATCAAACCTCTTCCAGTTATGCCACTGTACCACCAGGTGTCCTTACAAAAAATACAAAAATAAGAAGGGAGAGAGAAAACAGCAGACAGTCGGCTGCTCCTACACAGCTGTTACTAATCTGGTCTCTTATGTCATATTCTGCCTATGTCAGTACCAATGTTTCTACTGTAGACTTAACAGTCAGCACAAGGGAAGAAAGAGATAATTAGACTCACCACTGGTTCGTAAGTAATCCTCTGCTGCTCGTTGTTCTTTTATAACATAATTGTGAAAATTGGCTTCACCCTTCTTGGTATATTATTGTATGAACACACATTTTTTTAATGCCCCACCCAGTAACAGACGGAACATTTATAGCCATGAAAACTGCAATATTGTACAGAGTGTTCAGAATGTCCACAACATGTGCACCCACCTATAAACTTTCCAGGTGACGACACTTTTATGAAAATTATTCAACATGCAGTTTGCTCTTGTGGTCTGTAGCGGTGAAATTTCTCTTTAGGCCAACAGTCCTGTGAACGTGCCCTTTAACATATGAACCTCTTGTTTAACAATTTTAGGCCCTCCGACTTCCAGTACTCCACGTGACACATTTTTCACTGCTGACTCCAAAGACGTAGCTATACTTACTGCTTCCTCGAAGGTCAAATAATTAGGCTCAAGATATAACCTAATGTTTTTGTCTTTTAGGCCAACCATAAACTGATCATGCAAGGCACTATGCAAAAAGTCCCAAAATTACAACAGTGTGTTAGCTTGCTCACCCCAACAACAAAATGGGTTGTGCTTTTCAAATATTGCTGCACTCTTTTGTCAAAACAAAGGCATTCCGCAATCACAGAAGGTTTGGATGTGAAGCGTTTTGTTAATATTGTTAATATCTCTCAATAACTTTTATTTTGCAGCTTCCTGGGTTCACACAGATTTCATCAAACGTTGTATGTTTCTTTGCCCACTGACAATATCAAAATTGCACAGTGTTTAACCAGTTGCTCTTCTTTGTTTTCAATACAATTTGCTATAAACAGTTGCTCTAACCTTTCAATGCACGATTCCCATGAATCTTCACTCGGAACAAACCCCTCGTCTCTAAGCCCCCATGTATCTTACTATTTTATTTATACTACCTGCAACTCTGTAAACAATCCCATTCTCGTCGCCACTGTTGTTTTGTTTGAGTACACTGTGCAGTACGCGAACAGTGAGAAGCTAGGAAATGCAGGGATTGTCAAGGCTTCCACTTCCATTAGAGGAGCAGTCAGAGCAGTTTTTGTATCTGCTGCTCAGGACCAGTGAATTCTTATCATTGACTGCACAGGACACTACGAAGGTGACAGAAAGGGACCCAGAGATGGGCAATGTTGTATGTTACGCACGAGATGATTGGCCAGTGAAAGTGGACGATTCCATTAAAACATTTTTTCTAAACATAATGAGTTAATGTTAGAACAGGCATGTTTGATATGGGGCCACAGGGTGGTACTACCACTGGTCTTAAGTGAAAAAGTTTTGCAAGAGTTTCATTCCAACCATTTTGGAATTTGCAAAATGAAGGCTTTTGCCTAATCGTCTGTATAGTGACTTAAAATTGAGTCAAACCTGGAAAATGTTGCACTATGTGCGGCATGCCTGTAAAGTAATCCAACTGCAGATAAACCCATATTGTTACCGTGGACTTGGCCTAGACGGCAATGACAGAGAGTTCAAATTGATATTGCAGGGCCTTTTATGGGTTATGTACTTCTTAGTTCTTGTGGATAGTTTTTCAAAATGGCCTTAGATTAGTAAGTTGTCTCATGTCAGCTCAGATACAGTGTTATGTCAACTGAGCATGTGGTTTGCTACCTATGGTATCCATGAATACCTGGTCTCTGATAATGGTACATAATTCTCTTCAGAAAAGTTTGCTGACTTCTGTCAAGTGAATGGTATTAAGCATACATTTTCACAGCCCATACCTCCCCTCTACAAACTGACTTACAGAAAACATGGCAAAAACTTTTAAAGCCAAACTCAAAGCACTTGTTCATTCTCGGGTGCCATTGCAAGTTGCCCTCCTAGGTTTCCGCATCAAACCACATTCTGTTACTGGTGAAACACCAAGCACACTATTGTTTGGTAGGGTTATTCGAAATCATCTTACGCTGCTTACCCCATCAGTGTTTGGCTAGGGTCGAGCCTCATTAGTTCAAAAACAGCTGCTTCGCAGTCAACCCCTCACAATGCTTCATTTGAGGTTGGCAGTTCAGTGTATTACAGGTCGTATGCCAAAGGGGAAGGTAAATGTATAAGAGGCACTTTCATGGATAAGTTAGGTTCTCTATTAAACAAAATCTAAGGAGACAATGGTCTCACAATTCAAAGACATGTGGATTAGACGTAGTCAGCAGAACAAGGACAAGCGGCAGATAGGAAGACCTCTGTCGGTGTGCAACCAAGGGGGGGTGTGAGTGCAACGAGTGTCAACATGGCTGCACCAGTAACAAAATGTGCAGATGTTACATAAAAAGATGAACTAAACAAACTCTGGAAAAAAAACATGTTAAGATATGCAAGAAATATATAAGAAACTCACTCTTAATCATGGTTACATTAGACAACTATTTACTGATTTCAAAGTTTTCTAAACATAATTTGACAACCAACTTCAAATATTATTCTGAAGTACAAGGCACAATGACATGTGTATTATATACTGTGTACAAGCGCACCCACATGCTTATGTGCACTCATACACACACGGATATATGTGTGTGAGTACACAGAGGAAATATTTAACCACAAAACATCACACACCCCATTTGACAGAAGAGATGGTGGCATTTCCGGAACAGGTGGTTTTGGTTGTGGCTTCACTGGAACTTGCAATATTGTAGGCAAACCATCCGGCATCAAACTGTAGTGTTCAATTACATGTTCCAAAGAATCCAAATATGGCCCATCATCAATGAAATATAAACCATCCTGAAACATAGATAGTAACAATTACTAAATCACACGAAAATTATTCAAACCTAAACAAAAAACACATTTGTTATTTATTTAATTCAAGGACAATATAAAACAATTTTGTAAACTATTATTTACACTATTTCATTTTGAATGAAAATAGCATCCTTAACAAAATTTACAAATGTTTTACGAGGTGTAGTCCGGTAAACCACAAAGTTCAGTAAATAGCTAGGTTTATGTGGAGCTTTTATAAAGAACATGAATTAGAAACTGCAGTGTTTTCTTAGAATAAAATTTTACATCTTTTGTTTACCTACTATTCAGTCTACAATGGTCTGGGAGTAAAGCCTGCAAAAAAGTCAATGTTGTGCATAGTTATCACAGCGAGGAGAGGGATATGAAAGGGAAAGAGGAACAATAAGTTATATGCCGTGCATTTGCTCAACAACTATTGGATGGTGCTCTTATGTCCCTGTCCTAACCTAACCAACTCAGCTTGAATCAAATAAATTCTGCTCTATACTGCTAACAGCATACCTACAAAAATTCAATTGCCCAAGTGAAATACTCCTACCCACTACGACACTCTCTTAAAATACTAAAATTCAATACTTTAAAAGAGTTTGTAAAATGTTATTTCTCTAAAATTAGGCAGGTCAATTTCGTGATATCTTCCCCATACCCCCAACAGGGCTACACCCATAGTGCAGGAATTCTGTCCTACCTGCAACTACTGTGCTGGCTGAAGGGTCTGCAGTTTTAATTTTACTATACATTGATTTTTGCTCCCTATTGCAGTCGGCCCGCCTTATCCGTGGTATTTCATTCCAGGAAATCCGTGGATAACGAAAACTGCGTATATTCAAGACACCGTAATAACCTACATAAACCCTCACATGCAACTAATAAAAATTTTTTTAACCCCTGACCACAAATGCTACTATATTTGTGCGAGGTGCAGGTATTTAATACGTTCATAAAGTGTCCCACAACATTTAACTATCGTAAAAAAATACACGTAGAAGGTGCGTTGCGGCACAAGTTAGATACAGCAGCAGCCACACTGCGAGTGATCACGGTGACTTGGCAGCAGCGCGCGCGAACCAGGTGGTCCGCTACTGCTGATGTTACAACACAGCACGGGCCTGATCCGCCGCACTATCTCTCCACCCTTCCTACACTGCCAAGGACGTGTGCTGGGCAGAGAGAGTGTGTCTCTACAAGCGTTGATAGAATGGCATCTGATAACACTATTTCTCACGTGTAGTGCTTACTTTATCTTTGTCAACAAAACACATAAACAACAGTGGAACAAGCACAATTACGACTACACAGGCGTGAATATTTTGCAATTGTCTGTACATATTTCTTGCTTGTATGAAGTGCATATAAATTACAGAAAAGAGTCGGATCATAAACATTAAATATTTTGACCATATTTAACTATGTTATCAGTTTCATTTTTAATACGGCATCACTGATTATACTAAAATAGACTTGGGGTGGTTATTTTTCACACATGTCACTGAAAAATTTTTCTCAAATGGTAAACATGGATAAGGACAAAGTTTTAGCGGTTTCCCTTTTAATACAGCTCCACTGATTGCACTAAAGTTAACTTAGCTTGATTATTTTGCCGTTTTTGGTGCGGTACTAACACTTGATACTATTTGTCGTGCTTTAGACCCAATTCACAATGTGCAGTCTAGTGGCCATGATGTTTTTGCATTATTTAATAATCACTATTTAATAATATACTATGTTTTGAAAATTCTGTTTTTTATTTTGTAATAATTGCTTGATTTCCTTTTAGAAGCATAGAAGAACTCTAAAAACAATATTTGTTTACATCACGTGATTACGTGAGTAACGCCTGATTGGTTGGAATTTTTCGGCAGTCAGCAGTCAGAGATAAAGTTCGCCACCTCCGACTGCTGAACTGCGAACTGCTCGACTGTGGACTGTGCATTGTGACTACACATATCTTAACGTACATATTAATCTCTGACAGCTGACAGTGGACTGCCAACTGCACATTGTGAATTGGGCCTATTTCGTGACGTACGATTGAAACACTAATTTTTTTCCCCCCGTACCTGCGGCGGCACCTTGTGCAACAGATATGTCTTTGATGAAATGTAGCTTTTTCATTTTGTCAGTCAAACTAAAAATTTTGCGATATTCTCTTCAGTTCAGAAGGATCACTACTGCCTTTCATTTTAGGAAACATTATGCTGCAGGCCACAGAATCATGTATAATTGTACATAGTAGAGAAACTTCAGGGCAGTGTACTACATGCGGGGGGAGGGGGGGAGTAAGCGAGCAAACAAGACAATGTAATTAAACACATGTGTATGTTCTGCATGGAAGCAGTTTGCAGGCAGCGACAGGCGACAGCGATAAGATCTATGCAAGTGAAGTACTGTCTCCCTTACATTCGACCCTGCATCGCTTCCTTACCCCTCCCGCCCGCACCCTCGCTGACCGCTGGTAAACAAAACTTACAGCTCGCAACAAGCATATTGCTTAACAGAGTAGATAACAATGGCTGACAACACGAAACTAGCTGCTCTCTCGTGCACGGCGAGTGGCGTGCAGTAGTTAGAGCGGCAAACTATGCGCGCGGAAAAATACAAATTCTTAAAAATTTTGTGTTTAAATTTTTAATTCTTTCCCTCATTTTCCAACCATGGTTGGTGAAAACCGCGGATACTAAGTATTTAGTCTTGAAAGTAAAGAACTGTGTACCTGAGATTTGACAAGTCAGTTCTCTAAGTATTAGTATTCTACCTTCATTTTTAAGTTTTCGTGCTCTTTGTTATTGAGGGAGAAAAAAAGCTTTTTTTACTTTCAATAAAATAAGTTGCATTTTAAGAAGCATTGGTTTAAATATTCAAATATCAACATTCACACAATTTTGGTTCCAAAACCAGGGAATTAGAGTTAGATAATTTTATAGTCATGAGTGAATTAGTGATATAATCACATCAAAGGTGCATACCCTAAAACACCTTGATATTTAGTTACATAACGAACTTCCATACTGCAGTACAACGTAAGCTGGTGTTACTTGCTATTAAATTGTGGAGCGTAGTACTGTCAAGTTTGTAAAATTTGAGGTTAACTTTCTTATTTTTTCTCAGTCTTTTTAAAAATATTTACTTCAGCCGAGACCCTATAAACTATTTTTTTTTATGATGCAGCTTTGTGTTAATGAGTTATGAACTGTGCCTTTATGTGCAATTGTTTTCAAAGTAGCAGTATGTCTCGAGTCCGTACTGTAGAGTCAATGTCTTTTTCAAGTTACAGTCGCACTGACAGATAGTTTGTTTTTTTATGGTTACGTGTGCTTTGCTTGTCCTCTTCATTCGCAAGAAGCGGTAAGGTTAATGTTTATACAGCATAGGCAGAGTATGATGACAGCCTGCTGTTTTCTCTCTTCCTTCCTATTTATGTACTTTTTGTAGGGACAACTGGTGGCAGAATGGTACAACTGGAAGAGGTTTGAAATAATGCTAGGCTGGCTGGACCGTGAGGCATATATTTTTTTTGTTTGCAACTGTTCCTAGAAGACGACCGTGTTATTATCTTCCAATGCTCTAGATTAGTTTACTTTTTGACGTTGAGAAACGTTTGCTGCATTCAGCAGTCTTGTGACAATTCTGTGTCAATCTTGTGTAGTCATTCTGGTGAAGTTGAGTTTCTGTCACTTGTGTGGCGTTCATGTTGTGTGACCCGCCATGTAGGATTAAGTATTGATAACCACAGAGGCGGCCTACAGTTATTGATGAAGTTTATTTGTAATTGAAAAAAGGTATTTAGTGTAAGTCATAGCTCTCTATGAAATTTTAACAGGTTTAAAAAATTCAGGTAATGAAGATGTCGTAGTTCCATGAATGAGGGGCCAGCTTGGGGCCCACCACCGTTGATAGAGTTACCAAGATGACAGGCATCTTGTCAGAAGTGCTCGACACTAGAACATTATGTATCACCTTTCCTTTTTATTAATTAGTTTAGGGGTAAAATTAAATGTTGCTTCGCATCCTTGTGTTTATTTTATTTCAAATTGCTGATCTCAACCAAGCTATTTTAAACTAAATTTTATTTTATTTTTTTTTAGCAAAATGTACCATTTTCATTTTTTCAGTTGCTTACTACGTATTTACTCTCACTGTTCTTATCTCTTTCATAAGTTTCATAAATTAACAATCTTGCAACTTGTGTACATGAAAAGTAAAATTTAGTTACAAATATTGCTATTTACTTTATTACTAACCCCTTAATTTGAAATAGATAGATGTTTTATCTCGGGAAATAGCTTTTCCTTTATTTGTTACAGTTTCTTAAGTGCTTCCTCTTTTCTTGAAATGATTCAATGGTTCACTGAGAGTAACATGGCTAGCATAGCTTTCCTTTGATTTATGATTTAGATATGTGTTGTCACGTATCAAGGCAAAATTAAAGTCAGGTGTAGGACCATAAACTACAATCCCTTAACTAGCACTAATTTTTCCCTCTAGTAATAAAGATGAGTGCTGAGTTTTAAGAATCCACATTTTCTCCACCACCTGCCCAACTCTTTTGATTCAAGTTTTTGTAATGTGTTTCAAGTATTGAATTCATTATGCTAAGCTATAACTGATAGTTTGAAACTTGTAGAATGTATACTGTGGTTACAGTGACCTTTATTTTTATTGGTTGTAATCTGTTGCAGGTAACATAATGAAGCCACCTTTTACACGATACTTTTAGTTTATTTTTAGTCTTGATGTTAGTAGGTGCCTGCGGCAGAAGTGTTGGCTGAAGTCGTGGTAATTAACCTGAGGTGCCACTAACTGATAGGCAATAAGAGAATGCATGTGGTTATAGATAAGAGTTGTCACAGTGAAATTATGTGACATAGTAAAATTGTATTACAGAATGAATAAAAGGTGATAATCACTTTAAGGTTTTATGAAATTTGGTTGAAATACTCTTTGACCGTTACCCCCACAGCTATCATAAATAAAGACAAGGTCTTAATTAGTATTTTAATGTGACTTATCATTTTAGCAGTGGTCTCTCAAGACCTATCATTACAGATATGGTGGAGGTTTATGCAAATTTATTCGTACTTATCAAATTTGTTTGGGTCGCCAGACATAATTTGCCCACAGTTCCAACTGCAGATGTACAGAGTCATCGAAAAAGAATGATACAATTTTAAAAAATCATAACTTTGAAACGTGTTGATCAATTGGGTTGATTCTTGCTTTAAAAGAAAAAGAAAGAATTAAAGTTTTTTTCACCTTAAAATGTTTCTATGTGTGCTCCATTTGTAGCTCTGCAAATGTCCAGGCAATATTCTATCTCCATCGACGTATTCTGGAGCTTTGTTGGCGTCACTGTCTCGATGGCCATGGTGATTCGTTGACACAAATGCTGCAAATCTCGTATCTTCTCGGCATAAACAATGTTCTTGACATAGCCCCAAAAGAAGAAATCGAGTGGAGTCAGATTGGGACTTCTAGGTGGCCAAGGAATAGAGCCACCCCTTCCCATCCAACCATTTGGAAACCACGTGTTCAGGACATTGCGCACGGCAAGGCTCCAATGCGGTGGTGCGTCATCTTGCTGAAATATCACATTACTTCCAGTTTGTCGTTCAATATCCTCAATCTGAGGGGATACGTATAGCTGTAGCATGTCTAAATAAATGTTGCCGGTGATAGTTTTTTCGGTGAACACAAAAGGCCCTACAACTGGATCGTGCGTCAAACCACACCACACATTAACTTTAGGAGAGTCACGAACGTAGTCGTTGATTGCATTCGGTTGTTGTAATCCCCAAATCCTGCAGTTGTGACGATTAACACAACCATTAACGTGAAAAGTAGCTTCATCACTATAAAGCACCCAATTAGAAAAAGTGCCTTCAGTGTCCATTTCATTTAGCATGAAGGCAGCAAATGCGAAACGTTTGCGCCGATCTTCTGGCTTAATTTCATGTCTCATTTGAATTTTGTAGGCACGTAATCTCAAACGTTTGCGAAGAACATTTTGCACGGTAGTCTTCGGAATGCCAAGCTCCAAACTGCGGCGGGAAATTGACTTTTTAGGGCTGCGTACACACGATAACCTACGCTGTTCAACCTTATCATCAGAAGTTCGTGGCCGTCCTGGTGACGTTTTCTTGTCAACATTACCTGTTTCACGGAAATTTTTTACCCAACAAGAAATAGTCGCACGATCTGGTACATGTTGTTCCGGATACTCCCGCCTGAATTTTCGTTGCACGGTCACTGGAAACTTGAACTCTGCAAACCACAGCACGCACTGTGTTTTCTGCTGCACGGTTGCCATCTCACTGATACGTTTGGACAGATGCTGAGTGATGCGTTCGGGTGTTCGTTACTCCCAAGGTCACTGTGGGACTGTCGTACACCACTTAAAAATAACTTTCATCCTTTCCTGACAGTTTGGTGGTAGAATCGTTTTTTACGGTAACCAGTCTCAAAACTATATATAGTACTTTGAGACTATATCATTCTTTTTCGAGGACCATGTATTCTAGATTGATGTTTAGCTACTTTCAGGGCCACTTTAATAATGTCTCTTTAAAATATTGGTTATCTGACCATTTGATAAACATAAACAAAACTTTTAACTACTGGTTAAAACAACAGTATTTCTGACGTAAATTTGGCAACCATGCAGTGCCTTTTAAGTAGTGATTGGGTGTTGACTCTTTTTTAGGTCGCGGTTAACATTAGCTTGTAAACAATGGGCAAAAGAGGTAAATGTGCACGTCCTGGTAATTATTTTACCTTTGAAAACAAACTTCTGATTACTCTAGTTGAAAAATGTTCTCATATTGTGGAATGTAAACAACAGATGCAGTGACGCGGAAACACAAAGAGGAATATTGGAAGACAGTTGCAACAGAGTTCAACACTCTTTCGGGCGTGTGTCCACAAACAAACATCATTTTAAAAGTGAAGTATGAAAACGTAAAAAGATTGACACTAAAACAGAATAGTGAAGAATGTATGCAAATTAATTAAAGATTTGTTTTCAGTTATAACAACCTTTGTTTCAAAATTTGAGGCATTGAAAATTGCTGCTTTTCATCGTCATGTATGAATTGTTAAATTAAAAACAGTATGTAAGTTGTGTTGTTAAATTTCCTCTATTTTCTAGCAAAATATTAATGCATGTTTATTTTCAAATTAAAATAAAATAATAAGAAGGCCTTCTGTGTAGCCTAACCAAACTAACCTCTTCCTCTCAACATAAAAAAAATAGCAATATAAATTTTATCAGCTAAATATCTGTAAATGTTAAATCATGGCACACGTTTCTTGCATAGGTACGTTAATATTTTTGTGGGGATAAAATATCTTTACAAAAATTATCTTATGCGAGAAATTCTTCAGTTTGGGTTCCCCAATATTGAGTTACATTAATTTTGTTTGCTATCATCGTCTTTAAAAAAATGAGGTCTGCCATAACCTCAGTAGTGAAACAATCTCAGTATTTGCAGCAAAACATTCATTTAGAATGAAAATACTATCCAACAAAAATGCAATAAATGAAGACTTCCTTAGTATAACTACACATTCAATAATTTTTTTCAGATTTTGTTATGCATAATCACATTTTTATCACAAAGGTTATAGCGCTTAAAAAGACATTATGCCATATTTGTTGTATATTCTGATTAACTCAACAGCCAGAATTTCTTCTTGTGTTTTAACTTAACCACTTGGTACCACTAGTTAAACAGCAGATTTAAGTTAATCAAAACTCTAGAAACACAAATCACTACTACCCACTACTTAAAATTTAATCAGATAATAACCAGAACAAAATCAGACATTGTGAAACTGGCCCTCAGTCTATTTAATAATATACGTAGAATACATACGTGAACTCACGAATTACACAAATAAGTGTTGATATCTATCAGTTAAGTGAAGTTAACATGTGCCATCGGCATTCACCGCTGCATGTAACATCTTATTCGACACATTTCAGGTAGTTCATTTACTGCATTTATACTATACTTTTCAGAATGATGGAAGAAAATCATGGAAACCAGCTAGTATGCTTGATAAGAAAGCAAAAGATGGAAAGAAGAGTTATAAGTAAATTTATTACTGCAACAAATAACAGTTAGGGAGATCTCAGAATACAAATATAACCATATTAGCCTCGAAAATGCTGTATATCATGTCATCACATTCAATGATGCTATACAATAATTCCTGACAAATATAGGATACATCCCTAATAATGTTATTAAGTGCGAAGAATGTGTACGACATTGAAAAATTGTGATTCTAAATGTGTACAGTTCAACGAAAAGGAAAACTGTACGCCAATAGCATTGCCAGTTTATCATTATTTGCCACCATCAATATACAACAAACACACTACACAGCTGACACACAAGCAACTCCTTTCACACACACAGTGGAACTCCCAGCAATGAAATATGCCAATTTCACAGGTGACACTGAGAACTGAACGTGCTTTTGTGGACAATCTCAGTTACCTATTTGTGCCTGGGAGTGTACTGTGACCTCGTGATACTAAAATTCCTTACATTGTTAAATAGCTTTACCTAATAGTTGTTTTAGGACTGTGTCTGCTATGCTCGATTTGTTTTGGACTATATATCTATTTTTCAACATTGTTAGGAATAAACAGTTTACTATAAGGATGCATATGCCTGGGACTTCCGAAAGTTCTAGACAGTCTTGGGTGTGTGGAGTGGCACTCACAGCTCCACCATTGACACTTGCTATGGGGATTCTGGTGTGCTACAAGGCCTGCACCCTTGCATATCCATTGACAGCACAACAATGACTAACAGGAGGAGAAACCACACACGAGTCATCGACCTCCCTTCATGCTCGCAGAGATTCCAAGAGCAACAATATGACCCATACATAATTATCCCTGCTCTTTTCCTCCGTGTTACCTTCAAACATACATTTTAAATTTAATTATAAATTAATTTCCGAAAGTTTCTTTTACACTACAAAATAAATGGGCTGCAAAAAATTTAAACAACTGATTCAAAAGACATTTTTTACCCATTATGCCATGAATACCAACAGACTGTATATTATTAAATTGTATTTTCGTAACTGCAAAACTCACGTAATGAGTTCAATGAAATCACGTCTGTTGAAAACTGAAATGAATTTTTTTTTTCCAGACTAATTCCAGAATCCTTGATATACTTATTGAAATTAACAAAATACACTTTGTTAGTTTGTAATTCTCTGACTATTATCTGTTTTCCTTGTACAGGTGCACAATCCTTTATCCGAAATTCTGAAATCCGAATAGCTCCAAAATCCGAAATATTTCGAGGCTCGGGCGGCAAAATTTTTGTTTCCACAGCAACCGACGAATTTGAGTCATGTGGCTCGTCCAGTCGTCCGTTCAAAACAAATAACGTACATTCGGCAAAGATTGCGTGTGTTGTTCATTTTTCTACGCTTAGCAAACATAAAAAAGCGAAAAATAATTGAAAACCGTTACAATCGATAGTATTGTAGGTTGGCTACAATGAGACAGCATGCAATCTTCTTCTTATTCTTACGTGTTTACTTCTTTTATAAATTGGCTGCAATGAAAACCTATTCAGCACTCGTAAGTTGGCAGTTATGAAAATGTACCCAACATCTATGACTTTGCTTCGTATGTTCTATGATATTATGATGCCTCGTAACCAAAGATCTCGTAACGGAATTTTAAAGTAGGCCTATGGTTACTTTGCGAAATTTTAGCGAGTAACGAATAAATAATTGGAATGGTAGTGGCATTAATGTGTTTTATTGCTAAAAAATTATGGGATATTCGGATCCTCTATTTAAGATACCTAATGCAGTAAATTGGATGTATTTCAAGATAATAGATTAAAATTTACCTAAATATTATTACACATGAAAATACATTATGTCTTCTGTTTCTGCATCTTATTTTTACAGTTACAGTAAGAGCCTCAATCTAATGACACCAGAGATCTAACGACAACATTACCATAAATAGTTATAAATATAATTTAAATTTTAAAAAATATGCAAAATGCAAGAAACTGCAACTAATGGTTATTTAAAAATGTCTGCAAGCATGCCAAAATAACATGCTCCAGTTACCATTTTGTTTTGTTAAAAGCAGCTCTGTAAGAGAAAAAAAATTTAACAGCTCTAGTTGGAGCACACTTGCAGCATGCCCCTTGTTATGAACCATGTAACCCTGGTTCTAACACAGCGATCAGTAACCAGGACACCCGGCCAGGAATTCCAAAATATTAAACGTAAGTTGCTGAAAACTGCAAGGCAGAACTCCCCACTCCAACAGCGGCGTGAGTTGACACACAGCGTGCGATAAAGGGGCGTGTCATGCTAACTACAAGGTCTGTCTGCGCCATATCGTCGCCAGGACCACTTCACTACAAGATGCACCTCGACGTCCAGATCTACGACATGACAATCGCCGTGGACATTTTCTTACATCAGCATCGGCATCATTAACAAGGTGGGACTGTTATCGATGTAACTAATTGAGTAGCTCATAGGTATTTACGAATGTATAATTATATATCTAACTATTCTTGCCTCCCTCCGTAAAGAACATCGTAAATGTAATGATGTAGTTGTATATATTGTAAATTAAAGCCGTACCTGATACTTAGACTGAGAGTCTAACTTATATTAAAAGAATCCCTCATTTAAACAAATTATAATAAACTGTATGTTTTACGTAAATACTCTAGCATTACCAAATAACAAAAAGGAGTAATTTTCTAAAAATGTAACATTGGTGGAGGCTAGGGTCTTCCCGTCCTCAAGCTGCTAAGTGAGTAAGCTATGCGTATTCCCCTTGAAAGTTTTAATTATTGGATACATAAATGTAAGAAAACCACCTCTCCCATAAGTAAATCCCCACCCACCCACGCGTAGAATTTAAATAATATTTATAACAACCTGACTGTGAGCTTCCTTGTCGAAACTAAACAAGACAGTAGTTGAAGTTAATGTTCTTTAGTAGCTAAAATATTCATTTCTTAAAACTGTTGTGTGCGTCGAAAGATAATATGTTTCTAAAAGGAAAATAACGGTGCTAGTGTATCAAATACGTAAAAATAAGTTACATTTGATAAAGTTTATATAATGCAAAATATTTATTGGTGTTGATTGCGGAGTGCAATAAGTCACATGAAATAATGATTAAATATTGAAATTTTATAGCATATGCGTGAAACGAGAGGTTTTATATTAAATGTGCGAGTTGCCATGATATTATTTGAATATAATGGATATAATGATTATTTAACACTTACTGCATTACTGTAATTAATAGCTCAGAAAGGAGCAAGTGTGTGTATTTTGCTGCCATATGGTATAGGCGGTATTGCAGGGCGTGGCACGCAGGATGCGGCATGACCCAGTTACATTTTGCAACACAGATTCACGTGCAGCGCTGGTGAAGTGTCAGCACTTACCCAAGGCTGCCAGTGCGGACTTTCGTTTTGTAAACTCTGCGATGTGGCGCACTTACTACGTAATCCTTCCTTACGCCACGAATACGTCATTGTTTCCCAACTGATATTAGTAGTAACGTAAGCTCTTAGTGTAAGTTATTGCTCAAAATCCTAATCACATACTTCTCAAAGACACGAAGGTATTGCATACACGGGAAGAAAGAAACCCACTGGTTCTAAACATTTCTGTGATCCGAGGAAATAGCAAGCCCCATGGTTCGAAGTACGTGCTAGGGACACGACTCGCCAGTCCTTAAATAGGATGCATAGACTGCTAGGCCGGATGGAAAGACGGAATACTGGAAGAGATTGTTAAGAGTTTTAACTAATTGGGAACGATGCTCGAGACACAACCACTTAGGCCTGTTTAGGTGCGAATGCAGGTTAACCCATGTCCGTTTAGTAGAGAGTAGCTTTATTCAGGAGGTCAAATTTTCTCGCGAATGGTCATGGTACCGTTTAAGGCATTTGGCAGACAGGGATCTGACCAGGGTGCTGCCTTTGGTCTCATGTAGCATCGCTGACCTGAGGGATAAGTCCAGGCAGTACAGACATAGAGACATGAGATATTGTGACTTTTACTGTGCGTCATGTGTGTGACACAGTTACTGGCATTGTACCACGAGGACATTGCTGTTCTGACCTCCTTGGCGTAATCATGAGTGCAGAATTCCCCCTGTGCCTTGTATAGTGCAAGAGTATCGTTATAAGTTTGTGATAGGGTCCCTTAAATATTTTGTTTTATGGTTATTTGTTGTGATTTTAAATACTTTGAAGCGGAGCTTACACATATAATATAAATAATTTGATGAAAAAAATCAATTAAAGCACCTTCACGCACACAGTCGGTAAATAATAAAATAAAAATATTGCAGATAATAATTTAAGCTACTGTTTAATGAATGCCAATGTTTTATAGGCCATTCACGATAAAGTGAGCACTGCATCAAGTTTTCTTTCTGCCGTTATTCGGCCATCTTTACTATTTCTAACATGAAAACTTCCATTTAACTAAAAATCAGTGTAAATAATTCAACTCTCTCAAAAGTTGACATCTGTCGGTCCAGTAAAACATATTTTTAATTAATTACAACTTCTGCTGAGTGTACAGTGTATAGTGAACAGCCTATAAAAGAATATATTACAGTCAATGAAAGAGTTAATAATAATTTATATTTTAACAATGTTCTATGTAATTTTTATATTAAAATGTTAACCAGCAGATGGTAACAATAATAAAGATAAAACAGTTGCTACAATATGTATGCTTGTGAATATTTTTAATGAGTCTATTTATTAATGACAATGAATTTAAGTTATAAATGTTGATTGTATAAGTAGGTTATCTATGTTAACATTTAATGTGAAGTTTGAAGAGCCACATCTAACGTTAAAAATAAAAACATTTAGCAGCAGACCATTCTATAACTTTAAAAGAAATTGTGGCCTGGCCTGATTATAAATGTTTGACGACGTCCCCAAACGTATAAATATTAATTATTGCCACATATATTTTTAACAGTTTTCATCGTTCCCCATCCAAAGGGTTAACTATTGAACTGGACTTGGCGTCCAGCTCTACACGTTTCTGTCAAAGTATATATATATATATATATATATATATATGTATATATATATATATATATACTGCTACAAGAGGATATAGACTTGCAAAGCCTCGTCCAGATTTCTTGGTTTAAAAGCCGCGCGCGTGAGTGAGTGCTCCCGCGGACATGTGATGTCCCCCTTCCCCCCCTCTTCATTGTGCTCGCCAGGAGACTTTAACTTCGTCAACCTTCGGCCGTGCTCGGCTGTTCTCGTGCCTTCCCTCCCTTTCTCCCCTCTTCACGGCCGTCTGCCGGGTGGAGTGAGCTAGCTCGTGGCAGTCATCACCCGTGCTCCGTATAATGAGGTTGGTCCGGTCTTCTCGTGGCCGACATGGCACCTACGGTGTTTCCGTCAGTTTTGGTAAGTTTTAGTTATGTTTGCTTTAGTTTGCTTTAGTTTGTTTAATGGTTTCCGTTTGCATTCTCTTTCCTATTAATTTCTCTGCTTTTTTTTGGTGCCATTTCGGCCGCGAGGGGAATGTTCCCTTTTGTTATCATTTGTATGCCATTCGACTCAGCCACGGAACATTGTATTACTTTGAATAATGCCGCATTGCGACCTTCCGACGTCTTTGGATCCTCAAAATTGTAATTTTCACAATAAAGGTAATTGACTTGATTCTTTGATATTCAGTAAATTATTAGTGGTTAGTTGCCCCGTCCTACTATTTGTGTGTTACCAGTTTGTGTGCGGTGTGGGAGGATAAGGACAATTGGCCGTGACGGGTGCGATGTGCGTGCCCGTGTGATACAGGTTAGCAGCACCCTTGTGTTTTAGTGATACCACAAATTGTGCTGCATACGTCTGAGTGAGACGGGCTCACTATGACATTTTGAAATATTGATTTGCTAAATACTAATACTATTTTGTTTTGTGAGTTCACAGCATGATTGTACGAAAACTGACCGGTCCAACGCAGAGCAAGTGTCGTTGCAAGGCGACAGCATAGAAGCGCTGAATTAGCGCTGACGAATAACACAGTGGTACCACCGTCCCATCCAAACTTAACACATCTCGTGAGGCACGAAGGTAACCAACACAGTATTACCAATACATACGCCGGCCAGCTCATAACACAACACAAACTACACAGACCTCACAACATTTGATCGTAACGCCTCAATACACGTTGCTGCTATTATAATATTGAAAGTATGGACGAAGAATACGATCTTGAGCATTACAGTTCACTTCATTAGAGAGTGGCATAAACATATTATAACAATTTTTCAATACATATTTAGGAGGCCTACCAAAGTTTGCACAAGTGCATAATATTCTTCACTGAGAATTACGAAAGAAATAATAAAATGTAAAAGTACGGTGGCAAAATAATTTTACATGTAATGGAAACATTTAAAGATTACAATAGGGTATTTATTATTAAGTTTTATTAATGTATTATACACTTGAAGGTGTTTAAGAAGCTCAAACATTTGAAACTAATGTTAAATAATAATGTCGTTGAAAAAAGCATTAAAGAGAAGACAAATTTTGTTGAAAAGAAGGTAACATTATTATAGTAGTAAAAATACACTGTCAATACAGCTTGTGAATGTCAATAAATTCTATAGTATTTTCAAACTGAACTTAATAACAGCAAATCGTCAGAACATGTCCTTTAAATGTAATATCAATTTTTAATACTATAAATAACACATATGTGTATAGAGTAAGAGGGTAAATGTATATTTTCACATCCCTTCCCAAAATTTTGAAACGTCGAAGCAAACACAGCTGCAAATCTTAAGTTTTAAATTTGAATTTTAAAAGTAAAATATTAATTAAATATCTTCTACGTTTCAATAAATTCCTATCAAGATCCTGTATGACAGAGCTCTTAATTTTAGGATATTTTATATTATAAGACTGATGTCAATTTGTTAACTGCATGTGCTAACTTAACAAACAATTCCTTTTCAGCAGAAAATTGTGTTGTCATGAAAATTGTGAGGAGGGAGAGTATTATTTCATTATGCAATTATTAACCCTTTAAGCAGTATTGACATATATTTACGTCCATACTACATTGGTCCAACAAGAGTATGGACGTAAATTTACGTCTAGAAGAATGCTTTCATTAGTATGATCGTAAACTTACGTCCGCGTCCCTAAGTATAAAACTAGCATCTTATGCGATCTATCAGCAGCTGTAGGAAGTATTGGCCACCCCAGATATCGCTGGCCGAACTTGTAGAGAGAAACTCTACTTGAATATACGGCGCGTGGACGCCATTGAAGACTTAACGAAACTAATTTATTTCAGCATTCTGGTCAAGCGTAAAGGAATTATAGTGTAAACATGAAACATATTTTTTATTACTTTATTTATTAAAACGTTTGTAATAATACATGAAAGGTATACCAACTGTAATTACAGTAGAACCTCTATTATCCGCGATAATGCAGGGGACGAGACAGTCGGATAACCGAATTTCACGATTGATCGAGTCATTAGTTTATCTTATCTGGTGCCATTACTCAGACGTGGTTATTATCAACGGGAGTTGTTGCTATCTTATCTGCTACCACGTAGCAGTCTCTGCAATTATCTGACTGCTGCATGTCAGTCAGACGTATGCCCTGAAACACAACTTTATTGAAAAAAAAAATTTAACATACAATATATTGTACTGTATTTGTCGCCATTAAATACGACCCCACACATGAAACGAGTCATGATTTTAGAAGGTACAAAACCTTGGGGGGGGGGGGGAAATATTCATCCCTAGCCGAAATAAAACTTTTATCCTTTAGAAAAAGAATTTAGCTGAAGGGAATAAAGTAAGTGGTTTTATGGGGCGCATAGACACCGGAATAATTCGCAATGTACGGCGGCGGACAAAGCAAGCAGCAGCTGCTGCTCATCGTGCGCTAGGCCTACTTGGCAACGCTGGA
>PNEQ01002240.1:161233-174886 GCA_003012365.1 Medauroidea extradentata | reverse complement strand
GTCTGTTTGGCTCCTGCATGTTACTACAGGTTTCCTATTGGCCTGGCTGCCGACTAGCAGAGCAGCTGCCTCACGCTGATTGGCAGTAGGTGTTTCCGCCATGTTGCTGGCCAGGGAAGCCATTTTGCTGGCGTGTGTGACTGAGTTCGCCTTCCTGCCGACTATTTCACTTCTGTATTCCTAAATATTCTGTGGCTACGTTGTGTCAGAGGTACATCACCTAATAATATATGTTATAAATAACTACAGTGTTTTCAAGGGTATGTTGGCACAAAACATTCTTGCGATATACCATCCTCTCTATATATATACCACGAACGATTGCACCTTTATTTTTTGTCCGCTGGTTAAATTATTTTCAGAAATTAAAGTGAATATATTATTCTTGCGAACAACGTTTTAACAAACTGAATGAGCGAGTGAAGATGCTATACGAGGGCACAGTCTTAGAATATGAACGGTAATGCACAGCGAACGACGTACAACAATGCCAATATAACTTTCAGATAGGTGCGTTCGGTCGTAGGATAGACTATAATAGCCCGTGGATAGGATACCGTAGGACAGAGCATCACACCTCAGATTTGATAGGCTTCTGAATCAGACGTCTGTAGGCGTATTACGAACTTAGAAGATCAACTGGCCAACGGCAACCTTCACTACGTTTATCACTAGCAATACATCGGAATCAATCCCCGCCGGGAATGGAACCCTGATCGCCGTCGTGTCGGGAGGCGAGTTATATGAACACTGTACTTAGAGACACTGCTGTGCAGTTCTAACTGGGCCTGTCGTATAGAGAAACAATGCTAAAAGTAAACGATAGCCAATGTTGATACAAAACATTCAGTGTTATATACATCACGTTGGAGCCTAGCAAACTGTCAACTATTCCCGCGATCTTCCAATGCCTCTAACTATACTGCCATTGCCCCTCATTACTCTATCTATTAGTAGAGATGATGGTATATCGCGAAAATGTTTTGTGCCAACATAGCCTTGAAAACACTGACACAACGTAGCTGTCTACAGACCAATAACATGCATCAAATATTATAACAGCGGTATTCTTATTGGCTTAGTCAAATAGGGCAGTAGCTCCACGTACAAGGAGAAGCCAGTAATCTTTTGATAATCTGAACGCACGTTGAAGCCTAGCAAATAGTCAAGTTTTCCCGCGATAAACCATCATCTCTATCTGTTAGGTACTAGGACTACGGAAATTTCGCGAAAAGAATTTTGCCCCATTTTGATTCGGTACCTTACGTGAACATATGTAGTTCTGCTTCATGGTCAGTGTTTGGATGTTGTAACTCTCGCGTGTCTCGGGTTGTATCCGCGAATCACAGAAGTGTGGTGTTGAAGTAACTTCATTGCAATTGGCACAGTTAAATGAGAGACGTCACTTGGCATATACACGCTGCCAATGACCATGAAGCAGAGCTGCAGATGTGCACGTAAGGCACTGAAACAAAGCGGGACAAAATTCTTTAAGCGAAAATTTCCTGGCTCTATCTATTACAAATTGTTCATTAAATTGAAGAGCGCAAGGAGAGACAATGGTAACCTACTATGTATTACAACTCAGTTATTTACATATAAAGGTAAGATACAATATGTCAATGAAAATACATTAATATCATTATTGTTTATGTTTCAGTGACTAACGTAGGCAGTACAGCCAATGCAAAATAAACAGCTACACAATAGCAAAAATATTTTTGACTATTTAACTGGTGTTTTTCACCATGAACGCGTGAACTGTCATAAAATCATTACTGCACTGTATAGTCATATTGCTTTATCTTTTGAATCATAATGCATAGTATGAGATTACTCTTGTGTTCCTGCATAAAACTCAGGTATTTAAAACATTGTAGGTTACTATTGACTTTCCCCATATCCATAAATGGACGGTGTCACGCCAATTTTAAGTTATCTGTGAATCATGTTGTAAGTTTTTTAGTTTGGAAACAATATTACAAAAATTTATTCGTCATATAAACCCCATATTCATTACCACAGGGTATAGGAGGAAAATACTTTTTGTAAGGCCGTTTACAAGCAGAAACATATTTCATACTGAACAAGCAATTGTCGCTTTGTTTACTAATGCATAACACCGTCCAAATGTTGTATAATAATATCTGTGACTAGCCTTGCCTTAATGCAATGTTGTTTTGTTTCCTTGTTCCTTGCAGACGCTGAGTGTGAGGACTTTGGCTAACCACGTGGAACTGCCGATATTTTGCCCCGTCGAGCTTTCACTCGCCTGAAATTACGGATTTCTTCACCAGAAGATGGTTCTTCTCTGTTTGCTTTATGCTATGTAGTAAATTACACTTCTGTAAATACACTCTGATCTAACTGTAAAGCAGTGTATGAAACTTTCAAATATAGATAATATTCTTGCAACTAAAAATTACGTCTTCAATATCTTTACTATAATTATATTCAGAGAATATAAAAATGGTGCAAAAGAAGTCAATTTATTACTTTATTCACCGTGTCACAATAAAACAAATGTTTTCACTCAACATCAGAAAAGCTTTCTTTCATCTGCTGACATAAACATGAAATAAATAGGGCATGTTTAATGGAAAAGAAATGAAAGAATGCAAAAGAATATTTTATAGTGTAAATTACATACTTAAGATATTATGATATTTTTGTAAATTCACACTATAACTAAACTTCCTAAATCAATATGGATTCTAGAACGGTTTTAACCTCCACACAGCATCGTAAACCTACCATATTTCGGGTTGTAAACATAACAACAGTTTAGCACTGTTATTTGTTACTATATAATCTGGTAACGTCAGTATACATTTCAGAAATTCATACAAATGTAAAGGAACCATTGATGTACTGGAAAATATTTTATCATTCTTACTTTCTAAACGGTCACATATATCGGCGTGGTAAATTTTCAAAAATTTTCGTAGTTCATATGTAGTAGGCCTACGAGACCGGGTGAAAATGTTTCGCGTTAGATGCGAGGAGGAGGCAAGCGATAAGGTTCAGATTGCCACATTTGACAGCAGGATAAGTCGTTTAGAACAAAGTGAGCACCAAATATGTTACCTTTGAAAACAATCACTAGCCGTTACTGCATATAATTTAACATTTACAATAGTTACCTTACACGTTGTACGGTCGGCAGTAAACTGCCGAATGTAGTTCCGTGGATTTTCCGATTATAATGAACAAAATTAAAATCAGATTTACACAATTCGACATATTTGTGTTTTATATCATTAATAAAACATTTTATGATACTTTACGGGTTCTTACCGACTGCATCATTTATCTTACACGTGCAAATATCAAGTGACGTGTCCAGAGAGGTTAGATGTTTCCCTTCGTTAGTCGTTACGCGCGGAAAGATACGAATTAGCTGAAAATATACATTTATCAGGGCTTTTCTGACTGTTCACTTTATCCCGAAACCACATATAACCACTTCGCTTCTATTCGTAGAGCGTCAAATGCGTGCAGTGCTTTCCTTTTATACACTTAATATGGGAGTTTAAGTTGTGACACTACATTTTCGGTAAGCTTGAAGTGAAGTTAAGCGCATGTTTCTGATGTTGTGTTTTACGAATCTGGGCGATATTTGTGTACTTACAGCAGTCTAAAAAAGTAGTTTCAGCCATTTTTGAGGGGCTCGAAAATCATGTTACTAGTAAGCGTGCTTTATATTTTAAATGATAGAATCATAGTTTCTAGTGTGTGTTATTTGCGTACATAAACGGTTAGCAAGTTTCGCGAAGAAAATAGTAAACGTGGCACACTTCAAAACAGTTCATGCGACACATACGAAATAATTTTAAGTCAAATTACAGTAGGTGTCGCATCTGAAAACAGAAATATTTACAGCTGTATGATAACTGCCAGTTACATAACCTCCGCGTGTTCTAAATGTCCAGCCTACTGACGATCCGGCAGAGAAGATTTGTTTTACCCGACCCAGGACTGGGAGCTGTTCCCACGCTACCGTACTAACTGGCCGAGCAGTTTCCGTCACCCCTTGTTTGGGTTGGAGTACTGAGCTTTCTAGGGAATATTCTCCCACTTGAGATATAGCTACACCAACAAATACGTTGGCTTTGAACACACACATACCCACACACAGGAAGGTGATCGTATAAGCCTACTTTTTCCTTCGGAAAGTAGTCTAATAGTTAAAAAGTAGCCAGCAAATAATTGTTCTTAAAACTTTCATTCTGACATTAGAGGCCCTAAACAGTTATCTATTTCAGGCCCACAGAAACCTTGCTGCGGGTCTACTGTTATGCTATTGTGTAATTTTATCTGTGTAAATTATATAATATTCATCAGTATGTCTGAGGGATTTGTGTATGGGTGCATGGTGAAATGTTTTCCAGCCATGGCTGACGTTACGCAGTACCTGCGTTAAATCATCTTTATTGTGTTCGTGTAAATTGGACTAACGTTCCATCATCTTGGATTTTGAGGGGAGGTGCCGGCATGGTCACACAACCCCACCAAGTATTGGAGGGGGAGAGGGGAGGGCAAACATGCGCACAACGAAAACGTACAAGGTTCAGATGTAACTTGCCCCACTATAGGCAGGTCGCCCTTAACATGAAACTGTCAAGAGGCATCTAATGTTTGCTACTTTTAACGTATTTCCGAGAAGTCTTGTCTAAAGGTCAGTAAACCTGTGGATTTTTCTGGCCTCTAGTTACCTATCGTTAGAAAAAAAACATAAGTATACTTTTTATTAGTTTTTGTCTGTAATGAAAATACAGACTTCTCTCAACTATCATGTCTCACCAGTAATGGAGTGTATTCAAATATTCGAAAGTAAATAATTTTGAGAAGCACTTTGTATACAGGAACTTTATCGCAATATGTCAGATGAAAATTTTATAGCAGCAAATTTTTATTAAGGGATAGACACATTCATTAAATTGAAAGGTGCTAGTTTCCAATTTGGGCGAGGTTTACCTAACATTTTACACAACATTTAATTTGCAATTAAATATTCGATTTAGTTACTGTAAATAATTATATATATATATATATATATATATATATATATATATATATATATTTATTTCATTCAGACATGCAGTTCATGTGTATCAGTCTGGGTGTCTTAATGACTCAAAATGAACGCATTATAATGCACAACACTTATGTCAGCGATTGTTCAATAATGGGTATCTCGCCTCGTATTAGGCACATAAGGGACATGATTCACAACCAATTTATAGTATTTTACCCTCTATTTGTTTTCGTGACTGGTATTGATTTAAAGGTCGGTCTACTAGCCTACAACTTTCTACATTGTTATATAATATGGAAGTAATTTATTATGAAGCAACGTAAAAAAGGTGTAGTCCACTAACATTAGGGCATGAAACGTTACACACACACGGCCTGTTAAAACTGTGCAACTTTATTACAGAGCGTGCGTGATTGCCTCAAAACTGTTCACGCGTATCACAAATGTCATCATCGAATAATATTGCACGATAAAGGTACTATGTACAGTTTACTGAAGACTATGCTTAAGTTAAATATATTTGCTTTTTTACAGTTTTTTTTTCAATAAAGCTGCACCTCTTGAATGATAGATTTGTCGGAAAGTCGCCTAACGAGAATATTTTCTCAGAGACTAGTAAACGTGCATCCACAATGCTTACCTACGAAAAGGAAACACGCGTCAGGCAACTTGTGAATATATAGCAGTAAAGTAACACACGCATTGTAAACCTTACTTTAAAGCCCTCAGAGTTGGTTAAAATTTGCCTTTTGAGACGGTTGTTTCTCAATATATAGTATGTACCGGATCCGTTGTGAATTGAGGTTTACAACTACAGAGGACGTTGCTACAGTGACAGGTTCAATGAAATGAAAGGTTCATCGCTCACAGTCCCATAGTAAAAACGTTACGGCGGTAATACTGCGCGCATATACGATTTGCTCGTAGAGACGATATTACAATACATGTGCCGGCCGACATCGCTCGTAGCGCCTAATCGATTATCGCCTCACACACACACAAACTTACACACAAACACATCCTTCACTGGGCAGCCATTTTATGGTGGCCGTCTCTGACATATGAGACTTTCAAAGGTGATTCTATTATTTTATGATGTAATATTAAAGATAAAGGTGTTTTGTAAGCACTTATACCCCTTAAAGAATTATTCATCAAAATATTTTAATACTTAAAAACATACCGCAAAAAGTCCTACTTTCGTAATTTTCAGCCGTGAGAAAGTATAATTTAAGAGGGCGTGGTACATAATTAAACGCCAAAAGCATTAATCTAAAACTGTAGATTTCTTGAAGCCAATTTGCGAAGATTAATCAATAACAATCCTAGACAATAGTTTTAACCAACGTTTTAAACAAAATTGTTACCAGTGTTACTAACTTCTGAGGCACAATCTCTGATGCTGGAACCTCGTGCATTTAACTGCGGCGCAAGAGATCACGCGTAACGAATTAGTAATTCTAGATAAATATTTACTCATAAAGTTGGCAAATACCATTATCTAGGATTGTTATTGAGTATTTTTATCCATATTGGCTTCGAAAAAAGCGTAGAAATCAATAGATGTTTTCAGCGTTCATTTATCTACCACGCACTCTTAATAAGTAGTGGTGAAATTGAAATGGGTATACAGAAATGTAAAGATCTTTAAATGGTATCCTAAGCAGACATCACTCATGTGCGTGAACAGTTTTCGAATAATATGGTAACGGCCGAAACTCAGCTCACCGCTCAGCGACCTAGACAGGCAGCCACCTTACGAGGGCGTGGTAGGTAGGTAAATAAGCGTTGAGTAATTCAATTGAGATCCACGCGTTTTTGAAAGTCAATATAGAAAAACTGCAAAACATAATTTTTTTTATAATTTTATTTGCCAACTTTATGAGCAAACATTGATCAAGAAAGACGCATTTGTTAAGTATGATAATTCGCTCCGAAAATAAATGTACTAGTTTTCGGCGTCAGAGATTGTCCTTCAGATATACGTTAATCAAGAAAAATTTTTGCTCAGAAAGTTAGCAAAAACTATTGTTTAGGATTGCTGTTTTTTGATTTTTACAAATTAGCTTCCAGAAACCTACAATTATAAACTGAAGTTTTTAGCGCTGAATGATATACCACTCACTCTTTAGAGTGAAAGATAGTCGCCATCTTGAAATTTTTACTTTGTGTCATTTAACCTGGGTAAATTTATGCAACTTTAACGTTACTACAGAATATAAAACGTATTATGGAATCTTAGACATCATAAATCTTTGTTTTGCAGATCGAATTGCAGTTTGAAAATTCTTATTCATTTCTTAACCGCAATTCGATCTGTAACAACAGTAACGGAAAATAAATATTTATGGTGTCTAAAATGCTATCAATACGTATTATATTCTGTAGTTAAGCGAATTAATTTAAGCAGAAGAAGGGTTATGACGCAAAATACAAAAATTCAAGATGATGACTATCGCTCACTCTTAATCCCGCTCGGAACGGGCCGCGAGCACAAAACAAAAACCTGACCTTGAGTCCGGTGTGAAACACGTTTTTTAAAGAGGCAGCTTTGATAAATGGCGGGGAGGCCGTTATCTGTTTTATATGGAGTGTTATCGCGTAAAGTGGTGGAAGGAAACCTCACAGATACCTTATCTGCAGTACAATGGAGTGAAGAGAACGAGCGGGCCGTGCCAATAGCGAACCATTTAAGCGGGTTTGCTTTGTGCATCATGTGCTGCTGCTGTGGTCTGCGCGGCACGACAATATGTGCGTCTATCTTCACTCTGGTAAGTGCAGTTGTCAACGTCAGCTCGTCTACTGTCAACACACGCATTATCCTGCAGCTGACAGTATGCTTCAAACTCTCACAGTGGTCGCCTGGGGGCCTTATTAAGGGGCCTCCCTAGATAGGCTGCGTTTGTATATGTGAAGCAGCAGCGGTAAGGTTGTCGTTACCCGACGTGTGTAATGTATTATCGCCTCTCCAAGCAAGCCACTCAGCTGGCGTGCAGTGCTTTACTATTATCATTATTCCTATGTGACAACATTATTTTATTTACAGAGAGCATAGTTCAAAGTCTAACGCTTGTTTCTATAGTTGTGTTTATCGACTCCGATTGTTATTTTTCCAGATACGGTCGTCTTGAAAAAAAAACATTTTTGGTCACTTTGAAGGGCCCGAAAATGATGTTTTAAATAAACGTTCCGATTTTTTAAAACCATAGTGACATTGTTTGAAGCGCGTGTTATTTTCGTAGATATATAAATACAATGCGTGTTTAATAGTTTCATCAAAAAAGAACAGTCGCAACTCGCTGCAACGCATTTCAAGAGCAGGTAGGGAGGCATTTTAAGTCCACCACCATCGTCCATCTACGGCTTTTACGATAATATTTTAAAATCCTAAACGAGAGCAGATATCGGAAAAACATTGCATAGTATTGTTTAAATACATTGTATAATACATTAAATAATTTTTTCAGGACAAAACATAGGCCTACAATGATTTCAACTAGTTATGCAATTAAGAAAATTCTCGCTAATGAACTAATAAGCCAAATCTATATAATTATTTTTCTAGAGAAAATTAAACTACGCAGTAACAACTATTGTTAACAAAACTGTCCAACACTTTTTTTCGATATCTGCTATTGTTTAGGAATAACAAGATTACTGTCGTGAAAGCAGTATCAACGACGTGCCATACGCGTTTAGGTGTGCAACGCAAAATATCGTGTGTTTTGAGTCTGGTAGCGCTGCAGTGGAGTTAAGGCCTTGTTACGGAGTTTTGCAGTGGTTTCGAAAATATTTTTTTTTTATTGCTACCTAATACTCATATCAAAATTTCGCTGCACTGTTTTGACACTTATATGTTATAATTTGTAGCTGAATTTTTTTGTAGAATTATACTGAACGGTTTTTTAGATTTCATTACCCAAAGTACCACGTTTTTCGTCGTGAAAATAAGCAAAAATGAAGGAAATTATTTTTTTGCTGGCGAATGGTACATTATTTAAAAACAAAAACGCGTCCACAGAATTGTGCATCGTGTGATTGCACATTGACTCAAATTTTTTTAAAACTTTTGGTTAAAAAATATTCGAGTTTTTGGCACCAGTCTGAAAAAAACTCGGGAACAAGCCCTTAAATACGCACCCACAGAAGTGCGAGGTGTTACGTGATGGGTACGCAATTGTTGTAAATATCCGCTTATGAAATACTTCAGAACAAGTACGTTTGCTTTGTTCCGGCATGTGCAGCTAACATCACGCGGATCTATACAGTTCCAACTGTGACTAGAGGTGTAAGTGAAGACTAGTTTTAGTTGCTATGAACCTGCGCTACGCTGCGTCGGTGCTAACAGTAGGCAGTGATCTTTAAGGTGAGCCTTGGGGACTGTTAAGGCCATAATCAATAAGTTCTACTGCTTTTGGGATAATTAATTATTAAATCCTAAACGAGAGCAGATTGTAGAAATATTGTTGCACAGTTTTGTAAAAAACGGCGTATACTATGTTAAGTAATTTTTTCAAGACAAATTACACACTAGTTACAGATAATAATGCAATTAAGGAAATCCTCGTAAATGAACTAATTAGCCGAATCATTACAATTTTTTACCTAGAAAAAAAATTGGACTACATAATAAAAACAATTTCCAACAAAACAGAGTAACATTTTTTCGATATTTGCTCTCGTTTAGGAATTAAAAACATAACTATCGTAAAAGTAGTACATATGATTGATCATGCTCTCCTGTTATTTTCTAAGTTTAAACAACAGCAGATGTCACATATCTGTTTGGCAATATTGTTTAAAAAATGTTTTTCGCGATAGCTAGTTCGTTAATTACAATTAGCTAAAATCATAATATTTACTGGCTAGAAAAAAATTGCCAACACGTTAAAACAATTTCAAACAAAACTGTCAAATTGAAAATTTTTGATATCTGCACTTGTTTAGGCCTACGCTTAAAAAAATATTACGAAAACAGTATAAGAAGAGGAGAGTGACCTTAAATAGAGTTTTTTATAGCTTCAACGCAAAGCTTGCACGTGTATTGCGTCTGGCTGCGCTATAGTGGAGATAAATACAACATATGCACATAGAAGTATAAGATCTCGCGTGATAGGCACGCAATAGTTGTAAAAAACTTTTAACGTCTAATATTTGATTTCAAGTTTTGCCATAATTTTTTTAAAAGAAAATGTATTTTCCGCAAGACAAACAGCCTCAATTTTTATTTTCTTTCCTGCAAACAAAACGTGCTTACTGTGTTATCTTTGAGGTATGATGTGTGACGAGAATATTCGTAGCAGACGAGTCGGAGAGTATTATGTGAGAACAAGTTTACTTTGCTATTTAGTGTACCAATAATTTCATTTTCTAAGAATGTTTGAAATTACGTTAAATTATAGTATGATGTTTGTGTTTGGAATCTTCTTTCTCTAAAGTTATCGTGCTTGTGAGATGAATTTCTCTCAATGCGTTACCATTCTCGTAATCTCATATTTCGTAGCCTACTCGTGCTTGTAAGGATACTGGAAGCGAAGTTTCACATTTACAAGCTTCAAAGGAAACTCGTCACTAAATTATCTTTATAAGCATGTATGTCGTAATTCGTAATTGTGTTCTGAAGTGCGGTGACAAATACCAATTATTGTCGTGGATTTATTGCATTGTGATTGGGATACTTGTGTTAATTTTTGTTGAATGGCAGTGTTCGTGAATGATTAAGTGCTTCATTTATTGAAAGTTGCATTTTTATAAAGTAAGTGAGATATATCAACGTGATGTTGGGAACTTTTTCTATGTTCGACAGTTCTGCTTTTACATAATGTATGCTGCAAACAGAAAATATCGGGCCTGAAGTGTCTAACGAGTGACGTGATGTGAGAAAAATTGTGTGTATGTTTTGTGTGTTTACTGGTTTTAATTCTAGTAATGTATTTTTAAAGCACGTTTGTTCTGTAACTTGTGCGACGTGGCATTTATGAGTGCATTGCCGAATATACTCGTGAATTTTGTCGTTCAGCGAGTTGCAAATCAAAATGTAATACGTTAACTATGTAAATATTTGATTACTAAAAGTCTCACGAAGGACTTTAAACTAAAGGTACAATCCTCCCATATTACAAAATTATTATAATTCCAACAGAATCACTTTCAATTAAAACATGTGTAATGTGGAACGAAACAAGTCAGCTAAGAAATAAGTGATATTAAAATTAGTAGGCCTACTCTGTTCAAGCAAAAAAAAAAAAAAAAAACATTAGAGGTTATTTATTTCACAATGTTCACAATATTCGTGGGTAAAGGTACTTGCGAAACGTATTCACTATTTATTAACGTTACAACTTGCATAAATGTTTTGTGGTACAAATAACATCGCATACATAAACATTACATGTGAAGTCAGATATATCTAAATAGGTCATAGAATACGTAACATATTTTTATTTATTTATTTTTCTTTGATACTGGGAAATACTGTTGAAAAGCTTTACTGGCTAGTCGTCTCGGTACTGACAGTAAAACAGGAATACGGCCAATGAGGACTCTTTTCTAAGCAGTTTTGCAACGAAAAGTTCATCAATTTTTTTTATTTATATGTTACTCTTTATTCTTCTAATAAAATTTTTTTGCATGATATAGGTCGGCAGTTGATCTGAGGCGATAGGCTACTGCTGTGTGTGTGAGACACAAAATATAACGAGTGTTAAGGGTGCCGCTGACAGGTGAATGCAATACAGTGTCACGTCTACGTGCAAACAACTTAACTGTTATTATTTTTGTTATGTCAATTCAAGCGGTAACCGTTTATTCTTATCAGTGGGAACTGTGTTTTAATGTACAATGTATGTTTTTTGTTGGTGTCTCATTACGATTTCTGTTGGCATTATCGCACGTACGGCAGTAAAGAAAAGCGGTTTTTTGAAGACCTATTGAACGCCCGAAAATTATGCTTCTAATAATAGCGTTGAATTTGTAAACATATAGCGGCATGGTTAGAAGTGGGCCTTTATTTTATATATATATATATATATATATATATATATATATATATATATATATACACACACACACACAAATGCTGGGACATGTCAACATTTCTGTGAGGGGGAGGGGGGAGGTTCCGATTTACAAAAAAAAAAGTTTACGGCCACAGCCACGATTCCCAACAAAAAAAAATTATACTCACACACAAAATTATTACTTACACCTACAAAAAGCTGAAACAAATATTCTGGAAATTTTAATCAGAATTACATACAGACGAACAGTAAACGTTAATAAGTGGGATGTGTAGTTGGAGAACTAAGCTGTTAAAAAGAGACCTGGGGTAAATAAATCGAAAGCACGGAGAAGTAACGAGAGCAGTTTGGAAGTGAAGACATTTAGGATCAGCGCTTAACATAGAAGTCTTCTGCGCTGGAGGGGGAGGGGGGGGGAGGGTGACAGGATGTGAGTATGGAGCAGCACCGAAATGAAGGGGCGGGGGAAAAGGGAGATCCCCGAGAAAACCCGCCGACCAGTGGCATCGTCCGTCACGATTCCGTGGACCGAACACGCCGGGATTCGAACCCAGTTCGCCTTGGTGTGAGGCAAGTGCTCTAACCCTTCGGCCACCTGGGACTCTAAGAGACCGAAAAATCTTTGCTTCATCCCACCCCTAGAGCCGCTTGGAAACATTATAATACCTTACATCATAATAATATGCGTATAATCCTCAAGGGTCCAATAACCTAATAATAATAAACAGAAAACATAATACATCCAATAAGTAATTATGTCAGATACAAAAAACTAGAGCGCAAAACCAGATTAAATATCCAGGACAACTGAAAGATTCAAGACAACACAAATAAGACAACGAACAAATACTGGGACGACGACCAGATTATACACGAGAATGGATGACACAGCGAGACACAAACACAAGACTAGACGAAACAACGATACAGAAGAACACCGAACATTTGCTCAGATGATACTGTCGCAACGTATAATGAACTGATAATATATCTGCTCCCGTCTTCAGGCAGACTACTCGTTGTTATAAAGTTTAGCCTGGGAAGGGGAAGATAAATAAGCCAGAGATGGAAGGTAACAAGAGTTTATTGGAATAGAGAACAAGTAAATACAGCAATACAGAAATAGAGGCGAGTGGAAGGGTTAGGGTAAGGAGAGACAGGAGATAGGTAAAGGATCACTCTCCTTCCCTAAACCAACAGGAACTCACCGCTCGTGCCGCCGTTGGAGCTAGTTCTCTAGCCAGAGGGTCGCACCCAGACTCGAACCCAGAGTCCCCAGGTGCGGTCGCCGCCGAGCAGAAGACTCTCTCGTCGACTCTCTTCTCCCACTCCCCCGGTAGCTAGCTCGATGTCTATACCATTCTTCGCACCCCCACCAGGCCGTCAAAATCCTCCCTTCTGATTGGCTCCCAGCTATGCCCAGAGGCGGAGCAATCCATGCTGAATCCAGGAGTTTGTAAGGTGTTGGGTAAGTGTTAAGACCCACTTAACTCCTCGAGTCATCGGATTCCTGGGATACCACTGTTGCCGCAATCCGCCACTTTTTGGTGACTTGTTGATTACCCAGCACCTACTTACTGCCGTCCTGCGACGCCA
>PNEQ01002240.1:126382-161133 GCA_003012365.1 Medauroidea extradentata | reverse complement strand
TCGCGACGCCACCGACGCCGCGGGGGTGCGACACCGTACCAACGTGAAAACTGTCTATTTATTATACCGCAGCACTGGCAGTGGGGCGCTCTCTTGATTGACTGACCGCACACCTTATATATATATATATATATAAATTGACAGAACCACGCGAGCGAAGCAAAGCGAAGAACATATTTGGGTTTTTGTCAACTGAGCACCAATTCTCTGCGTCCATGATTGGTATTGTTTTGACAAAACTACAGAACATTGCATTAAGATAATACTGTATCAAATGTTTTATGTCAAGCCTCATGTTAACATAACTGCCAGAAACAATGTAACACACCCTACACAGTACATGTATTTATTTATTGATATAACTATTAAATAAATTTTATATTATAACTACAACGGGCGTTGTCCATGGCTTTGCCCACATATATCCCACAATTAATTAAGACGGTAATAATATATATTTAGACTGTAAATGTATGTTGCTTGAATTAATTCCGTATGAATTATTTTTATTTAAATTTAAATCCCTCAGAAACTGTAATTTATTCCGGAAGAAAAAGTATCCTGTGTGTTATTTAAAGACACAAGACACCTTCACTCTCAATTCCCACCAACATTCGTCCAGCTATTTAAGCACGAAGTGTACATAATTACGATCGATATATATGCCACAACAGGAACCGTGCATTTTTTCGGGGTAAAAGTAGCATGTGTCACTCTCCTCTCGATAAACTATCTCTATGCAAACAATCATGTCGATCCGTGTTTATGTTACTCTGCGAATGGACAAACCAACAAACACACATTCGCATTTTATAATGTTACGTATGATTACGCAAAATTAAACAATAGAGTGTATTGCTTTGAATTCTAAGACATTTTTGAGAACGTGAAAATTATACTTATTTTATTTTTAAATTTTGCAAATAATAAGTGATTCCAGAAATGTAAGCTTTTTTTTATCGATATGTATAATCTTTATTCTTTAACCAAGTGTATATTTGTTTTGGACGTAAAATCGAAAAACAGTAAAATTTAGATTAAGACGTGTTATTCACCTACTGAAAATTTATTTCGTTATACGGAAAAGGCGTAAGATGTAGCTAATGATGCTTCGGCGTTGAATTGTAAAGAAAAAAAAAGTTTTTTACTGCCGAACATGTCGATCCAGTTGGACACTATGGGCTTCATACACCAACACCATTGTTTATTTCTGTACGTTTGTTTCAAAGTACTACTACTACAATATCTTAGAAATTCCGTTGTGCTATTTGCTGTTTACCGAAATATAACGGCCAGAATATACTAAGAGCATTAACAAATAATTTGTGGCAAATTGTTCTTAAACTGCACCTAAGGCAAAACTTTAAAATATTAAAACATATACGTATTATAAAGTTCGACGTAATAACTATAACGTATGGTGCAGGATATGATAGTATTTGCCCTGTACTGTACGTGAATACTTCCCAGTTTGCAGTCAACCACCGAAATAAAGTTTTGTATCTAACGTCAAAGTAAGTGCCTAATGGGCGTCTCTTATCTTGTTCATGAGTAGGACAACGGGTTTGTTGCGAAAATATGTTTGTTCGCTTTTGTTTCTTAAGAGTCAGGGCTAAAACTATCACTTCAGAATTGTAGGTTTCTCGAAGCCAATTTGCGAAAATCAGTAAACAGCAATCCTCGAAATAATTTTTGCCAAATTTCTGAGAAAAATTTTTCTCGATTAACGTATGTCTGAAGAACAATCTCTGACGCCGTAATCTCGTACATTTAATTGCATCGCAAGAGATCACTGTTATTGCCAGCCCCGTGTCTGTTTTGTTCCTGCATGTTACGGCAGGTTTCCTATTGGCCTGGCAGCTACGTCACGCTGATTGGTAGTAGGTGTTTCCGCCATGTTGCTGGCCAGGGAAGCCATTTTGCTGGCGTGTGTGACAGAGTTCGCTGGCCTACCGGTTATTTCACTTCTGTATTCCTAAATATTCTGTGGCCATACACTATTAGATACAAAATTTTTAATCACACGGATTGGCGTTTTTCCTGCGGTGAACACGGTAACTGAGCGTTACCTGTTGTTAATATGCCGACTTTTGGCCATTAATACATGCGTTAAGGGGAAGAGCTTATTATTTGAGTGGGGTTTTCTGTTTTTTGAAAGGCGCTATTCTGATTACTGAGACTTTACTTAACATGACAGTGACAAGAGCTACCGAAACGATGGAAGGATCCGAAATCTGTACGTCACCTCAACCCGGAGACCGAAACATGCTTTACTTTACATGGTTGAACATTGCAGGTTTAAGGTTAACACTACGTGATTTAGGCTGGGAAGAGAGCGACTGATTAGTTATTTAAGCTAAGTTTCTTCTGGATTATAGGTCTTCCTTTGGATACTTTAGACCTCGCCGTTAGCATGAGGCCGATGGCTTATAACAGGTGGCTCGATTATCGGCGGACAGCACATCATGGGTCTCGACCCAGGAACATCCTGGCGATGAAGACGGCTCGAAGGCTCGTAGAAAAGAGACCACGTTTCCCCTGATTCACTGTGCTATAGGAGAGAGTCGCAGAGGCCCATGCCTTGTGCAACTACTGACAAAATTGCATTGTCCTAGCCGATCGCCACCACTATACCGTCTTCAAGGCAAGACTCTTGTTAATCGAGACATTCTGAAACAGTTGCCACCCTCCTCTCTACTAGAATATTCACCACTTCCCCTTTCCTTCGTGTTCCTCTACCAAGGCCATGTGCTGTTCGAGGGCATGTAAAATAGATAAGGAAAGAAACCTTCACCTTCCTCTATTTCCAGTAGCTATTTATAATTAATGCATGTAAATGCTGAGTGGTTACACTCCTATTCTTTCGAGAGTGTTTTTACGGTGTCTATGCTGGTTTTCTCCATCTCTTCTTAGTTATATGTTGAGCTATAGGTACACTTAGGGAGGTAGTCATGGCCCCAGTCGCGGCCACGACTGCCCAATCTCTCTCTCTCTCTCTGCCGTGGTGCATGTCCCCTTGAATGAAACCTCTCCCTTGTAGGCGTATTTATAGGGCTCATCCCTGAGACGCACTTAGGTCCTGCTCCTCCCCCGGACCTCCGCCATAACACAGTAGTTTAGGGTAAGTTAGGAAAAAATATTTTGAAAATACGTAAATAATTTACGCTCGGGGAATATTGTAATCCTACTTTTCCCTGAACCATTACTTTATTCTACGCAGGGGACCAAGGTCATGTAGTGATATGATCACTCACGGTGATATGTGTTCGGTCCCTGTGCGGTAGCTCCAGATTTTCACATGTGAAACACGTGGCAGGCGTTGTCGGTGGCCAGGGTTTCTTTGGGGTACTCTATTAGCCCTCTACTTAGCATTCCGCGGCTGCTTTTTGCCGGCATTTTGTCAACCTCACTGGCGCTTAGGACCGGGCCGCGGTGCTCAAGGGGTTACATCTCTCGCCTCCCACCTAAGCGATCTGGGTGGGTCCGGGCCCGACCTCTTCGCATGTGGGAAACGTGGCAGACGCTGCCGTTGACCGGTGAGTTTTCTCGGGGAACTCCCGCGTGGCTGATCCACACTCATCTCATCTCTTACATTCCTCGGGTCGGAGGACGACATGCATGTCTCACTAGTTGAGCAATCGGCCTACTCTTCCTTCACCCTGGTCTTCCTTCATACACACTGTGACTCTGTCCGCAGCCGTTCAGGACCATCGCTGCTAAGCACTGGCTATAATATTTCCACTCCACTATCTTACACAGTATGTCTGCACACGGGATATACTGATTCCAGCTACAGAATGATCGGCTATGCAGTGACTGTCGGGTGCCCCATTTCGTGGAGTATATACTGAATTACTGTGTTAACTTCTACAACCCCCAGTAGGTGTCGAGGATTCGGTTCGTCCTACTATGTTTCGAATTTATATGAACGTTGCAGTGACAAACAGCATCGCGAGAGTACTGCTGTTGGGATTTGTTAGTGAAAGACGAGGAGTTGACTGAATTATGTCTCATGGCGTGCTCCATATAGACGTTTTCTTCAGACTCGTAGGCGTCGAAAGAAAAATTCAGCCCATCTCATGGGCTGATGATGATAGGACCACACAGTATGAGGATAGTGACTCCAGCCACAACACTGTTGCCCACAGTGCCTGTTGGAGTTCTCGGCAATGAGCTGCCATTAGTCTTGGCCTGTGAAGCTAGGGTAGCTGCCACCGTGGAACAATACGTTCCCCATGTTTTCTTACGTTTATACTTGGTGGAGGTTATACTTCTTGATGGATCCTGGTAGAGGGCGAAGTATGCTTACAGGAGCACACTCCTCACCAACTTGCATTAATAAAACTTCACCAGTAACTTCCATTAAAGATTTTATATTATGTTTTAGGTATCAACAATATCTTTAACATAGCTTTGTACATTTAATAAAGTTCGCTTTGCTGGGCTTCTATAACTATCACTAGTTTAGTAACCTCCAATGGAAAAAAAAATACTTTTCTTCTAGAAGATTACTTGTTTTAAAAGTAACAAATGCCACGATATATGGAAATTAGCTCGGAGGTAATTTGTATGCCACCTCATACACATTTTGGCAGAAATTAGAAGAACTCACGATGGGTCTCAGTGACAAACTCGCACAGACCAGCTACTGACCCTCTGTTTAGCTCAGGTCAGCTACTCGAAGTGTGCAAATATATCCGTGGTTTAGATGATAGCATGGAGCACAGAGAACACACAGCTGAATGCATACCGCAAATCGTTGCTAGATGTATACTACTAATATATCACATCACATTTTCCATCATAATTCCTCACTACATTTTAAATCATCACACAAAAAGTTAGCTGACTTCACTGGCGTTACGCTCACGACAGCCCCCCCCCCCCCCCACACACACAATTTTATCAGTAATGAAATAGGCTTACAAGTCGACAAAATTTATGATAAATAAAAAGTCTTAACCTCCTACTTGGCCATTGTTGGCCCTCTGGGACAACTTCTCGTGAAGATATTCTGTTAAACTTTTTATATCTTCTTAAACATTAAGTGCTGTCCGCGCCCAGCTCTGAGTCCCTGACATGTGTGTATTTTTAGACCAAAACGTCACGTATGTTACAGTAACATAGTAGAAAACACATCCTAACCTACGAAGTTTCTGTGGCTAGTATGTGCGTCGACACGCTCGTATTATTTATATCTCAACGGACGACAAACGCATACCCGCCAGGGACTCAGAGCTGACGTATAAGTTTTATCCCTCTTGCATTTCTACGGTCTAATATCATTAATTTTAAATTATAATACAAATTAAATATTACAGAAAAACCCACTAAAATAGAAAAAATTTCTTAAAGCATTAATATTGTATTAAAAATGTAAAGTATTAAAAAAACCTAATTATTTAAATACATTGATGTAACACTTTTAAAGCAATGAAATTTCCTTAAAACATTAAATTACTTGCAAATCACTCATAATATCACAGTCGTAATTTGAAACACTCTCCAAAAACATATTAAAGCATTTCTAATCAGGAATAAATTGACATTGGAATGCACTTTTAGCAGCCTAACCACAGGCATATATAGCGTTTCTCAATCGAAAACTGTGAGCAATAGTATTTGGTGAGCTGCCAATTAACTAAAAAAAAATACATGTTATTCATCCTTCCATTATACACAGGCTAGCTTTGTACCCAGCAGAATGCTGAAAAATCCCCGCAGTTTCCAGCCTTTTGATGACCCACATTCTCGACAACTCACTGAAGGCACTAGCTGAATGTATTAACACTAGAGGTACGTCAATTTCGCAGATACATTCCAGGTCAGGTTGAACGCCAAAATGTATATTTCATAATCACGTGTGTGATTAGTAGAGACATGCAAAATTCGCGTTATAACTTGGTAGCAGACTAAACTGCACTTTCCTATGCCAAACAGAGCATAATATGAGATTAAATTGACCACGAACTTTTATTTGTTGTCATTTACGTGTACTACGTCTTTACAGAGATTGGCCTCTCTACCGTGTAAGCATTCTCCGCGGTAAGTCACGACGATATCGGCCAGCGGGAGACGTCGAACCAGCCTATAGTCACTTGGAGTCTAGTCAGCTGTCAGAAAATAACGCGAATTTTGCATGTCTCTACCAATTGAATAGCAGAATATGCTATGTTATGTATAGGAAAGTGAAGTTTAGTCTGCTACCAAATGATAACGCGAATTTTGCATGTCTCTATTAATTAGAGATACGTCAATTTCGCGAAATCATCTGGCAGCAGTCTAGATTTCTCAGTCCTGTACACACGCTGGACACAGTCGATTGGCTTACAACATTACAAGCGAGTAGCACGTGATAATTCTATGAATCACTTCCTTATTTACTACTGACTTACGGTAGTCAAATGCGTTTCGTGACAGCCGCCAGCTAATCACACACGTGATTATGAAATATACATTTTGGCGTTCAACCTGACCTGGAATGTATCTGCGAAATTGACGTACCTCTAGTGTTAATAGATTCAGCTAGTGCCTTCAGTGAGTTGTCGAGAATGTGGGTCATCAAAAGGCTGGAAACTGCGGGGATTTTTCAGCATTCTGCTGGGTACAAAGCTAGCCTGTGTATAATGGAAGGATGAATAACATTTATTTATTTTTTTAGTTAATTGGCAGCCTACCAAATACTATTGCTCACAGTTTTCGATTGAGAAACGCTATATATGCCTGTGGTTAGGCTGCTAAAAGTGCATTCCAATGTCAATTTATTCCTAATTAGAAATGCTTTAATATGTTTTTGGAGAGTGTTTCAAATTACGACTGTGATATTATGAGTGATTTACAAGTAATTTAATGTTTTAAGGAAATTGCATTGCTTTAAAAGTGTTACATCAATGTATTTAAATAATTAGGTTTTTTTAATACTTTATATTTTTAATACAATATTAATGTTTTAAGAAATTTTTTTCTATTTTAGTGTGTTTTTCTGTAATATTTAATTTGTATTATAATTTAAAATTAGTGATATTAGACCGTAGAAATGCAAGAGGGATAAAACTTATACGCCAGCTCTGAGTTGGCACCGAACTTTTATGTGTTGCCATTTACGCGTGTTACGTCTTTACAGAAATCGGCCTCTCTACCGTGTAAGCATTCTCTACGGCAAGTCACGACAATATCGGCCAGCGGGAGACGTCGAACGAACCTATAGTCACTTGGAGTCTAGTCAGCTGTCAGAAAATAACGCGAATTTTGCATGTCTCTACTAATTAATACAAGTTTGTAAACATTTATGATTTCCTACGTCTCTGAAGAGTTCATACGATCCCAAAGTTAATGAAAAGAAAACACGTTATCATGTATCAACCGCCTGATAATATTATACTTAGATGTGGACATTACGTCAGACAAACTGTTTGACTTCAAGGCTTAATCAACCCACTTCATCTACGTCAGTCCATCATATTTCAACTGGAAGTAGAGCCTTGTCGCTGTGTTTATCAACTTGGAGAAATCCGTCAACAAGATTGTGTACACCGAGGCCCCGATTAAACACAATAGGCGTTTATAAAGCTCACGTGGTAGCGGTAGGTAAGCCAAAATTTCAGTTGGAGGTGCTACCCGAGAGATGTGTACCCGTGTTTGAACGTTCGCCTGACGACCTCTCGACCAACTCCTCACTTATCCTTCTCTTAAGCAGGGTACGCGGTATTTAGAAGGAGAAATTTGCCATCTGGCGGGAAATGAAACAATAGACATAATCAAAATCACAACGAAGTGAAACTGAAGGCATTGTGTTCAAAATATCGAGAAAAAAAACACTAAACGAATATTACATTAAATACAAATATAATAGCGTGTAAAGAATGTACTGCGGACGTCGCATTTGGCAAACTATTTAACAGTTATAAAATGTGTACGTTATTTTTATTCCCGCCCCCTTAAATACCTGGAACAGCATTACAGGCATTCTCCAGGATCTTGGTGATCGACGAAACCTGGTCACGTGATAGATAACCTACCCTACTCTAGCAGGTGAGTTTTCGAAAATGCTCATAGCCTGCTATGTGTACCAAAGACGTTATGAAAGAACTAGACTACTAAGCTGCTCTTTAGTTACATGACCAAATTGAGCTGACATATTGCAGGCAAAGACAGGGAATTGTGTAATTTAGCAGGGGGGAGGGGGGAGAAAACGATTTTTTTTTCAACAAAAAAAGTTTGGTATAGGACATCGCATGCTACGGGCTGCAATGTGGTGCCATTAAGTTAAGTAACACATAGACATAGAGATAGGTCTTCAGCATTGGTCTTGCACTCGTCAATGTGCACCGTCACAGTGCAGTGTAGACGCAGAGCCAGTACTATAGGCCTTCACTGGCACCTCCAGTCATAGTTGGAACTGAATAGGCCCTCATGTCTAGTAGCTGCGCATGCGTGAGCAAAGCACATGCACTTGCGCAGAAGTATTTGATAGGATCACGTGACATCTTACACTTTTGCGTGGGGTGTATATAATTCCAAAATAGTGCTATCAGTCGCAACGCAGGTGCACATTTTACGTTGCGCACATAAAACTTATATATAATCTGCACTATGTCTAGCACACTATTTTAAAAAAAATAGTTTCGAGGCTCTGGTATATGCGTTGAGATTATAAATTGCTACGTTACTCACGTAACTTTCGTGATCAATAAATAAGGGGGCACTTACCCTGTTCTTCAGGGCTGTTTAGTAGAATCATTACAAGACTAGATTCAGTTTCTTGGACACACTCCATTGCAAATTTAATGACTGTCAAAGAAAACTAAACAAATAAAAGAAAACCATAAAATAAGCAGAGTATGTTTTAGTCAGCAAGATACAGAAGCATACTCTGCTTATTTTATGGTATTCTTTTATTTGTTTAGTTTCCTTTGACAGTCATTCAATTTGCAATGGAGTACGTCCAAGAAACTGAATCCAGTCATGCTCTCCCATTACACAGTTCTTTCAAAGATCATAGAATCATTACAATTTAATGCAGAAAGAGTGTGAAATTGACCAAAAAAAAATGTATGGTAAGGTGTCAAAATTTTTATTGCAAGTGCATAATACGGGCGTTACGAGCACATATAAATATATTTCCAGTATAGATTTAAATAAAAAAAAATCAATAACTGCTTAGGATGTCCAAAAACGGAATGAACGACAGTAAAATCTCTTACCTCACCAACTTATTGGTAAGAAGCACCAACATCATAAAAAATCATAAAAAAGGAATGCTAAAGCAGGGTCGCATGGCGTTTATTGTAAATTTACGGTTGTTTGTAAAAGAGTATGTTAAAATAAACAAAAAAGGTCGCCTTGATAAAACAGATGATTGTTTTTGATGGGACATTTTGTAGATGAATCTTTCGGGTTTCAGGATGATACGCTCCCTGACTAACAAATAGTTCTTTTCCGCCGTGACGTGTTTATGTAAAATAGAATTTAGGGAATGGACTTACCAACCCAGAGTTCAGATTTCTTAGTACCATGAAAAATTTGAGGAATGAACTGGAACAAGGACTGCGAGCCAGACCCCAACTATTCAGATCTCGTACTACATTTGCTACATCACTGTAGGAATAACTGTCGATAACTACCCTGGACATCTGGTTGCTACCCGCCCTCCCCACACATAAAAAATATTCGTACTTTTACAAGGGCATGTTTGTAAACTAATGACAGATCATTTATTAGTCTAGGCACTACATAAATGATGTCGTAGGTCATTAAAGTGGTCTAAATGTTCTGACTATCTTTAGGGGCTAGTAGGATATGATTTATGTGCAAAGTGTTTGAAGTGAAACTAAATAACATTCAACGGCCTGTCACAGTCTACAAATCACTTTGTAATTAAAAAAAAAATCTTGGAAACAGATTGTAAAATTTTTTAATGACATTTTTAACAATTGTTGTAAACTTACAATAATTAATTCGTAAATGTACAATTATTTTTTGTAAATATAGAAAAAACGTTGTCATACAGTGCATATACAGACATTTGCATATTTACGAGCACTTTCTGTAACGTTTACAGTATTTTGTAAATTCACAAACATAATTTGGGAATATAGTTTTCAAAGACTTTTTTTGTAAATGTACGAAATTATTTTCTACTGTGCATTATGTTGTACACTACTGCTGGGCAGCATATCCAAAGGAAATCATGCTCTTCCAAGAAGACTTTCCCATTTACAAAGCCAAGTTTAAACACTTAAACGCTATTATTTTGCCACAGAATTTTATACAAAAGCCACGTCACTTGGATTTCAACCATGAACTCAATGTTTAGTAAAGACACGAATCTTAAAATAATGATGAAATACAGCTATGCGACTCACGTATACTACACATTTTGACGTACGCAACCCCTTCATGGGCCTACTGTGGTCGGTCATACACACAAAAGCTGTAGAGTAAATAAGACTATGAAAATAGTTGCTTGTGTGTCGAGATATATACCTCCTCCCCTTCCTTTTCCAGCAACCTGTAAGGTTAGAGGCAAAATAGGAAAATTACATATTTTTAAACACACTATCTCTAATATTTTGAGCTTTTATCAGACATGACACAAATGCAACTGTTCCGAGTTACTTCTCGTGCAGCGACCTTACTGCAGCTCCAGGAATACATTAAAGTCCTACGTCAGACTCGCGAGACTTCTCAGGAATCAGTCACAAACGAGCTAAAGGGTAGTTAAGGGCACTATGAATGACCAGTACATATGCCATGAAGAACTTGCGGCAGGTTGCTCTTCCAATTTCTTAAGAGTATAAATCCACTACTCGACACTTTATATGTCTGTTGGGGTGGTGAATGGTGAAGGTGATTTCCATGTCATGCATTGCATAAAAAAACTACCTATTGTCCACGACTTCGTTCGCATTGTTCTTAATTTAATGCTCTTTTAAGTTGTGTAAACGTTCCGTCTACGCCGTCATATTGTCTTAAGTATTTCGTAAAAATATGATTTTTTTCTATTTCTTCAAAAAATAATTAAAAAGTAAGTGTACTTGTTGAGAGTCAACAACATAGGCCTACTACGTATATATCGCTGGTAAAGTTATGAATCATAAGTTCATGTATTTTACTTAGGTTAGTAACCAAGATATGCAAATTAGCATGGACCAGTGCAATTATCAATATATATTAAGATTAAATTAGAATTGGTGGGTGCCTGTCCTGTAATTGATACAAGTAGGCCTACAGAACAAAGTTTATATTATTTCTTCTTACAGATTGCTCTTTGATAAAACAATTGTGAGAAAATACTGTTATGAATGAGAGATTTTGGTCACATTTTTAGGGCCAGAGAAGCCTTCGAACTCCTTAAACATGTTGCTCCTTATAGAACTCGAAGAACGTAACTGGAGAAGGTTCAAATGATTGCAGACGAATTACAAACGGGAGGCGTACTAGAAGTCTCATTGGTCCGGCTAAATGTGGAAACACAAATAACGTAGTAAGAACTTCGGACACGTAGATACTACATAGGAAACTAGCAAACGGCTAACTTATCCCGCGATAAATCACCCTCTCTAACTATATGTATGTACATAGTATGGTTATAAATGATGGTTTATCGCGGGAAAATTTAACTGCTGGGTTTCCACGTACGTTCAGCTTATAAAAAGATGACTGGTTTTCGCATGTACGTGGAGCTGTTGCCCTATTTGACTAAGCTTAACAAACCCACTGTTATATAATACATGATGCCTGTTTTTGTTCACCAGACAGCTACATTGGGTTGCAAGGAACTAGAGTGTTTTCAAGGGTATGTTGGTACAAAAAACTTTAGCGATATACCATAGTCTCTAACTATACGTAATTTTACACGTCACACGAATCAATGCGATGCTTAAATTATGATGTCATATTGCCTGAATCCCCTGATTTTACGCATGTTTCGAGTTAACTTGTTTTTTTTTTTAAAATGTTTGTGGCTGGAAAGGGGAAAGGCGATTAGTCGAATTTAACACTTCCTTCAAACTCCTATATTCGCTTCTAGGCCCGAAGTACTAAACTATCATGAAGTGTTTTCGTAGAATTTGTTTTTCAATGGGACTTCAAACGATGACTCTGTTAATTTATTTGCGAAAGTATACGTTAATTTCCAACGCGGGTTTCTGTCATTATGTTTACGATTTAGGTAGCTATTTTCTCAGCTACAGCAACTTAAAAGAACCACTTTTACTACATTCGAAGAGCTTGGTAATCATGTTTTTAATAAGCGGACGGTATTTATTAAATCATAGGGTTATAGTTTAAAGTGTTTATTCTTTTCGTAGATAAACGCATTGAAGAAACTTTTAATAGTTATACGTGAAAAAAATACTTTCTGTACAACGCTAAAGAATGGCACACACGCCAGGTCCAACAAGTCTAACTTGAGAAGAATCTAAGAAGAGGAAATTGCTAAAGTGCTTTATTCCTATTTCATGCAGACTTGTGAATTGTTTTACATGTCACTTTTCTACGACAATTGTTAACGGCATGTGTCCTGCAGCACAAGTTGAGGGAAATTGTTTGCAGCGAGTGAATCAAAGTTATCTGAAGTACTTCATGTAATTCGTAGCAGTGACGAAATGATGAGATGAGTAAGAGCGCCTAGAACTCGTGACTTCAAATACAACGAAATATTAACAGAGTAAGTTTTTATATCAGGTGACTCATAGGTTTGAGACTCAGCCTCCGCTGTAAATAACCTCGGCAATACAGGTCGGAAAACCTGACAAAGTTATCTATAATACTTTCTTATCGCACATTAATAATGAATAACCCATGAGACGAGATGTTGGGTAGATAAATGTTCAGTTTCTTTAGATTGAATTTCAGCACTAAAATTCTTACATCGGCAGCCATTCTTATGTTGATGGACTCATGTTTTCTTTTCACCTATAACAGCGCAAATTTAATGACATACTCATTTACCATTCTTGTAGTCTGAAATACACTAACTATAAGGAAACATATTGGTTTGTATATTTTCTTACATTTCTAACGCGTCTTTGGCGTACTAACATACCTAATTAAATATAGATAATCATATAATAATTAATATACTTAACAGTTTATAGTATAATAGACATAAGAACAATACTAAGTAAAATCTTCACGCAGGCTTTAGTTTAATGTTACGTACTAAATTTTGAAGAGCAAACATTTTGTGTTGCTCTAAATTATTTTCGAGATATCTTTCAAAACAAAATCTGAGAAAAGTTGTCTCACAATCACAGAAAACTTCCTTCACTAGTGTCCTGGGTAATTACAGCCATCACTTTCAAATGCCTTTGCTAGTAAGCTTGAAGCCACGGAGTTGAAATGGAGAATCAGTGTTAGAGAGAAATTACTGATCAGTTTATTAGTTTTCAAGATAACGTTTAAAACACAGTATTTTATGTAAAAATCCGGAAAAATGGAACCCTGAAAAACTTGACAATTTTATATGTAATACTATCGGAGCACGGGACTTCGCGTTGTCTTCAGTTCTATGGCGTTCCATTTGCTACTGAATGTACTGGCCAGTAATAGGCCAAGTGGAACACCAACAGTACTTGGCGATCTAAGTAGTTGAACTCAAATGGAATACTTGTCAGTAAAGGTTTGCTAGTATAAATAATGGCGTCTGCATTTAAATACGACAAAATACTAAAAAATACCTGTATTGAATTAGTGCCCATTTTTTGAATATGTAACAAACTTTATTTTACAAATGACTCTTTGTTCACTTTAAACAAGATATAAAATGTATAGTAAAATTAATTACATAGAATAACAATCCATATCAAAAAATTTTTTTAAGTTAGTTTCGGTTGAAAAAAAAAATACTTCCAGTTCGTTATTATTCTGTTTTGATCATCGTCACATAACAACAACGTTATAATTAATCGTTTTACATCATACAATTCCGCCATATTAGTGTCATCTGCATTTACTGATAGCGCCTAACCTCCTGTACGCCAGTAGATTCAGCAGGAAGTGAAGCATCGTTTGACCGCCATTCCACTTTCTGGCTAGTAGCCTCAACATCTTAAGGAACGCACGTCAGTAAAGTCAGCTGCTATCACTGTATTAAAGTGGCTGTGACACGTTTTGTTCCTGTATGTTTCCATTTATGCCACTGTTGTGATATTTTACACAATAAACTGGAGGATAAATCAAAACGTTTAATGTCATCAGGCACCGATATGCATTAATTAACAGTAAATGAAATACAGGATGTTCCAAAAAATTGTAACTGAAACTAACATACCTACCAGTAGTCAATATGTATGAACATAATTCTGGGTTTTGTTGCAGAGTTACCTGAGAGACTGTGGACATACCTCAGTACAGCATCCAAGATCGGGCATGGTGTGCTATTGTTTATATACCCTGTGATACGTATAGTATATGGATGTGTCAGCAATTCAGTTACAATTTTTTTGAAACATCCTGTATGTTCTTACTAACTGCTGTATGTTTCAATACGCTATCGTTATAATTGTATTGCGTTAATCATATTAATTATTTTGTTTAATTTCAGGTGCAGAGCATGATAGGCATCGCTTTCTCGGCCTTCATAATTGTGAACTACAATTCATGCATCAGATGGCTACCAAGAGATAACTCGCTATATTACTTTTACTTTTATAGTGAGTACAAACCCTTCACTTGTGTTAATATCACGAGAAGTAATGACAGCCCTATATACTATTTAAACATTTTTAAGAGTAATTGTACATTTAATTTAAAACAAAGCAATGTCTTCATGGATAAAATGGAAGATGTGCATTTAAAGTAGAACTAAACAAATACGTGCATTCTATGACACGTTTATATCTGTAGTGATATTCGAAACTAGCTTTTATTAACACTTTAAAAAAATTGTAAAATAAGTTTAGTACTTTTTTAATTTTGAACAATATATCTTACATATGATTTAAAACTAAATACTTCTGTTATACGCCTATTTATTTGTCATCGACTTTAAACATTCAGACTTTGACATTGCTCACAAAATGCGTAATTGAAAAGCACATAGTTTCGTGTTTTTGATACAGTTTCAAGTGTTTACATACATTTTTCGAGACAGACCAACAAAATCGCACTGAAAGACATAAACAATAAAAACTTTTTGCGCCTCACATTAATTTTTTTTTTTTTTTTCGTAACCGCCGTAAAGATAACGTGCGTTTTGTGCAAACTAAATCCATCTCTCATTCTTCATTATCTCGGTAGGCGTGATTATCTTGTCAAAAATATGATTAAATAGGACCACAGGTAGTCCTCAGAAGTCCGTTTTTAATACAGTATTAAACTTCTTATTTTAAAGCGCATCATTTCATTCTACTGTAACATACAAACACTTCTTAAAAATATGTATACATTGCAGGTTGAAGTATCATTATTGTGCTTCATCAACGGAATCACATGGTTTGACTTTCGGGATGTGTATAGAGTTTTATTGGTGGTAAATATAATTACAAAACACAGTACTTTCAAATAACTGATAAGCGGTAACATGTAATTTTACCAGTTGTATTTATTTGGCATTCATGCTTTGAGTACGCAAGTTGGCACACTTGCATATTAATGAGCTGATTTATTTTTTCGGAGCATGAACTGTAGGTTATTCCCGAAATGATGTTTAAACTTTATGTTGAAATATTAGCATACATGTATTTTTATGAACTAATTTTATAATTAAGCTTACATTGTTGGTTGACGTTTATATAACTAAGGGCCAGTTGTATCAACACTGCTAGCGCTTGGAATAAATGTTATTCTCCTGTTTGTCTACAAATACGTTATATGAACATACGTTATCGCTAGCCAGAGAGTTTATTCTCCGGTTAGCTAACCTGCCTTTGAAGAGACCGATAAATACTTAACAGGAGAACAGTGGCGAGCGCGAAACGATTTAAAAGATGGCGATGGCAGTTGCGAAAATTATGTGACTCGTTTAAGTTAATACAAATATAATACTTTGTGCGAAGTCATATTAATTTGAGACATTATAGAATGAAACGATAACTGAGTGCGAGTGTATGGATTGCGTTAAACAAAAAGAAAACAAAATGTGTAGGCGATTATGTGCTTCGAAAACGTGTCCCTAATCAAGCCAATTCATGTGCTGTATTGAAAATAATTATTACGAATGTGTGCTTTATATGTCCAATGTTACTTCCAAATTTGTTTTGAATCATTCAAAATTAAAACAGTATTGACTGCGTCCGTGATTTTAGCCACTTTTGACTTTTGCAATTATAAATTCTCGCACCTAAAGTAATATCAAGCTACACAATGTTTCCTCGTGCATATGCAAGGATGTAGGAAGTGTGAAATTATATATTTATAAGCTGCAGAGGAAAATTGTTGTAAAAATTATCGATACAGTAATGTTGCAGTTGTGTTCTAAAGTGTGGGGAATACAGATGTTATTTAATGTCACCGTTTTATAATCCAGTGTGGTGGATACTTTGTTCATTTTCATTGATTGGCGATGTTCGTGAGTAATTACGTGCTTTGTTCACTGGAAGCCGCATTTTTTAATGCAGGTGAGATAGCTTTGTTTCACAGTTCTCTTTTTACATAGTTTACGTCACAAACGGAAAATATATGGCCTAAAGTTTTATATTTGTACTGGTTACAATTTTAGTAATTGATTTTTAATTCCACGCCATTTTCGTAAATCGCGTGACTTGGTATTTATGAATTCATTTCCTAAAATAGGCCCTACAAGTGGCTTTCGTCGTTCAGTGAGTCGTTAATCAAATTGTGATACCTACATTATTTCTAAGCAATTCAGAGCTGACGTGTTTCACGCCATTCGTACAAGAACTCTACAATAAATTTGATTGCCATTGCAAGTTTTCGCTGAGATAGGTTTGATTTGTGTAGACAGCAAACATACGTGAAGAAATTTGAAAGTGTAACAGTCTAACGAAAGACTATTAACTAAAAGTTAAGCCCTTCAATCTTGTTAAATAGAGATAATCCCAACAGAATCTCTATTAAAATTTAATAAGTACATGATAAATTCATACTCTAAATACTTATAATTTCTTCACATATTTTGATGATAATGTAAATTTTAAGGTTAGTATACATGGTGCTTGTTTTAAATGTTAAGTTAAATGGGCAATACAGACAGAGAGAACATGTTATAAAATTTCATTCTTATTTCACATCTCTCTTGTAAAAGTTTTAATATTTCGTACGTACTTTGTAAACAATACGAAAAATATAATATTAACAAATCACACTTACCAACATCATCTTAGTTTTCGGAATAAAAATACTACATTTCTAGTAACTATATTGCCATCATAGACATTGTAGCACCACCAAACTCTTAACAACCTGGTAGCTAACAAGGGAATAAAAACGGCTGATACAACACAACTGGACACTTAAAATGAGAATAAACTAACACGGAATTAGCTAACAGCCTGTTAGTTGAAAGTTGATACAACTGGCCCTAAGGCATTAATTGATGTACGTCACATACAAATGTAAATTTTTGTGGATGAACATTTTCTTTGACTACACATTTTAATACCTGAACGTAGTATGTCACTACTTTTTGAGAATAAATCTTTATCTTCATATGAACTCTAACCTGCTGCTAGAACAAAGCTAACTTAATTTAAAATTTTAAAAATAATTTATTCTACAATAAATGTGTTTTCACTTGAACCAGAATTGAAATGGGCAAGAGAATGCAAAATATCTGCAACATTTTAAATATAATAACTTAATAAACATATTTTTTCCTCTTCAGAATGTGAGGGATCTAGGAGGTTATCGGCTGATGCAAGTAAAATAGTCATCCACATCCTATATATTAACATTGTACAAATACATGGAGTTTGGCAATCAAAAATTATACTCTTGACGACATATGAAATATAATACACTATTTGCTTTTATTTCAGTGATGATAGATGCATAAACTGGGAACATAAATATACTACATTAACAATTTACTTATTATTATTGTTGTTGTTGTTATTATTATTTGTAGACTACCTAGGTCCGGCTTCACCAAACTCTGTTAAGCATTAAAATATCTGTTATAGAGGATTAACAGAAGATTTAAAATCTAACTGCTAATTTTCTTTAACAAGTGTGAAATGCTTAACAGAAGTTGGTGAAACTGGCCCTTATAGTTTTATTTACTTTCACCGAGGGAAATGGCAACCAATTACAGCTTCTACCAAATGTTTAAGGACACCATTATATTTAACAAACAAAACGTTTTACCTAATAATTAATCCCACGGGACCTGATTATTAACGACACATGGATAACTGTTTCAGGCTATGATCAGAGTTTAATTTGTAACAAGAAATTTTGAAAATAGGACAGTTTGTTTGAGTTATCTCGTTTTTAAAATAACATAATTTTTTTACACTTTAATATATTCCCGGAGACGTAAAAAACTTAAACAATGGATGATGTTCATCAAAATTTTTGGGCAGAAACGTAAAACCGTAAGGAATATTATAACCATAGAATAACATTATAGTTTTATTCTACAAATAAATAATGTGACATTTATAACTTCAAAAATTATTCATAAAATATGTCACAAAACTGGGCCAGAGGACAGTCTTTGTCGCACGTTGTACAATGTGAAACCACTCTGGCCTCGGTATCTCGCTCGGTGCGACAGCATAAGTCGTTGTCATCCCTAAGAAAACTGAATAGAGACCACATGATTTTCTAATATTTAACTGTTACATATCTGTCACTAAATAACGTGATTTGTTTATCCCTTAAGGAAGATATTTAGAAAATAAAAACTTTTTTTGCAAAAACTAACACCAAATTAAAAAAAATCGACTCTGAAACACAAGCACTAAAAATTTAAAAAGATTACGTTATTTTAGCCTACTTAGAATACAATCAATTTACTAGGACAGTAATATACAATCATTGTAATTTTTGGAGTCGGTGCCAGCCAAGCATTTTAAGAAATTTTTCGAAATGTCCTAAAATTGACGAAATATATTAAAAGCTTCAGTAATTCGATAATGTAACAATACCTAACTAAACCAACTTACATATGAACACAATTTTCTAAAGCAACAACTTAATTACAAATAAACCTTAACAAACCTATTTATAAAATAAACTAAACGAGAACTTAGGCGACACCTCGAAAATCTGTTGACAAACGAACACAGATGTCGTGTAAAACCAATCTAAATACCTTTGCGATTCTATAAAAAAAAAAACATTCGAATGCAGTTAGATAGAACTTACAGCAAACAATCGCATTGAAAATGTAGATATCGGACTCAACTGTCAACGACATCTACTCTCACGCGCCTGCCCGCAATCAGGTCGTTCACTCAAGGTGTTCCCCAGTCCCACCGTATATACGCCCCGTACTGTTCAACACCGCGCGGCTGCTGTCTTTGCGTCGATTAAGAAGTGCTTAGTTGCAGTCAACGTTACAGTTAATTAAATTATATGTATACCTATGATACTTCCTTACACGTTTGTCAACTTTGGCTGGCACCGACTCGAAAAATAACAATAATTGTATATTATTGTCCTAATAAATTGATGTATTCTAAGTTGTCTAAAAATAACGTAATTATTAATTACTTTTTAGTGCAATATTACAGTAGATTATTTTTAAGTCGGTATTATTTTTTAAAAAACGTTTTTTTTCTTCTTGATTTTGTACGGAGTTCCGGTGCCTACTATTCGTGCTGTTTGTCGTTAAGGAGTTCCGTTGTGTCTTCGCAGTCCAAGTCAGCCCAGAACGTCCTTGATCATAATTAGGTACCTACCTGGTCTTCGATTGTCATAAATCTACCAATATCTCAATACCTATACATTTCCATTTCGATTTTGAGGAGTTCCCTGGTGAATCTTCGAAATCCGAGGTCCAATGCCAATGACATTAAAATGGAACCCCCTTGAAAATATCTCCTTTCCAACAAAAACAAATTTTACAAATCTGTTTATAAATGACGAAGTTCTGAGTTAACTTAAAAAAAAAAATACAACCTTACTGATAACCTCTTTTTTTTTAAAGTCGGTTATATGTTGTCATGTAATAGTGGACGCCACATCACGAAACCATCTCGTCTAGTCCAGTGATATATAAGTACACCAAGGACTGCTAGAACGGTCAATGTTCGGTTTACTACTGTCTTGATGTATATTCTTCCGAATGACACAATGGTTGCAGAAAGTTTTCTTCGAATCAAAGAAAATAATAATTCTTTTCTTGTGATCAAACAAATGTGTATCATATTCTATTCATTGATATTTTTTATTATTTTCGCTGAACAAACATTTCAATAAAAAAATATTTTAATAACACAAGTAAGTGGACAGAAAAAAACTTCTGCGTCAGCAATTTCAGCATGAAAAATACTTTCAATTCAACTTCATGTACTTGTCTGATTACGCTCAAGTAAAAATTTAATTAATCTAACTAACACTTTCTGACAATGGTACATTTTCTGCTCATCTATATTAAAATAAACGTAAATATTAGTCGAGCAAAACAGATAAACCCACTTGTCTTATTGTACATCAGACATCATGATGAAAGTCTGGAAAATTCTCTGGCACCTGAAATAAATTTTAAGTCTGTTCGTACGTCTACAGAGGTAAATATTTCCTAAGCGAGAAAAACTTAATGTTGCGGTAATTTTTTTCGTAGCCATTCTGGTTCAAACGTTAACAGTTTTGCATTAATGGAGTGTTGACTAAGGTACGTGCAATTAACTTGATCTAGCGGGTTTATTAATGTTTTGAGTGACCACACAATGCGCTGAATAAGTAATTTATGCTGGTAAATGTGTTCAGCTAACTTTTAAGTGGCAACATACTCCTTCTAACTTATGTTCCGCATACCACAAACTGATGTTATTGACAAAGGAATATCTGATCCTTTGCGTGGTTATATGTGTGTTACTAATGACAATACAGAATTTCAAAAACATCCGTCCTAATTAGCCAAGTCATTTTAACATAGAAATCAGTTTTTGTGAATTTTGCTGTGCCGATATGTCTTTATCCGAACAGAGAGTCACATACAACGTTTCGTATTGCAACAATGCACGATTTACATCTAGTGGTTTTCTTTATCTTTTCGAATCCGAATGGAGGGAAAAATTTTTATTCACATGTCAAACATACGTCAGAATGATGTCATTTTGAGCTAGACAACCTGAAAAGTTGCATTTTACACGCTCCATCTCCTTCTACATCATGGTTGCGTAAAATATGCTAAGAGGTTAAAGTTAAAATCTACTGTAGTTAAAAATAATTGTGGACATGGACAACGAACACATTTCACCTTGTTTTCTTGTTTATCTGTTAGTTTAAAATCGATTGTAAAATTTTTACCGAACTTCAAACTTTAAATGTTGCTCAGAACTGGATAACAGTGCAATATAAGAAGGGAAAATGTTTAAAGTAATAATATAAATATACATTTTTTAAACTTTTAATATACTGCGTTAACTCCTCAATGACTTGACACTTTAAACATAGCTCAGAATATGAATGGCAATGCAATATAAGTGGGAAACAACTGTGAAGTAATAATCATTTCTATAAAACAAATTAATAAACCTTATTAAACTAACTTAACGACGAGCTAGAGACTTAAAATTATACATAACTCAAACTGGATGACAATACTATGTTAACCCTTTTTCCTGTCTGTCTGTTTGTTTGTCAGTTCTGTACAAATTTTTCTTGCTTAAAATTGATTGCAAAATTTGACACACAAAAGACTAAACATTAGAAAATAATATTTTTAAAACAAAATAATTGATGTACTTTGATTTTAAAACGGAGAGATAGCATAAAATAATTTCTCACGTGAAATTATTTAAAAGATTTATAAGAAAAAACGTGGGGAGCATGCAATAAATAATTGATGCATAACTAGTTCACCGAAGCCACTATCAATTTCATTTCACTGCAGATGTTATGAACTGTTGAGTAAGTTTCCTTAACCGCAGCCACTCTCTTCGCTCCTTATTGTTATCTATTGCATTAGCCCCACGTTTTATTTTCGATTTGAATATTGCAAGTATTTTCATAGGAGTAATTATTTTATACTTTTAAGTCAGTTTTAAAACGCGTTGCATCGAAATATTTTTATTTAAATATCATTTTGAAATAGTACGTGTAAACTATTTAATTCAATTGCAAACACTGCTTTAAATATTCAACTACACAACTAGTTACAATTGAAAATCTGATGGTACAAGTTACACAATAAGATAACTATTGTCTCGTGAGTTATCTGTCTTCGTGATTAAAATGTTGATTATATTACAGTTGCTTGACAATATCACTGAATACAAATCACTTGCACCCGATAACTTATCACAATCAGGGCAGTTCAGACATTTCACACTTAAGTTTTGCGACAGTTCACAGGAACTACACTTCGATCACGATGTGTAATTTTGTAATTTATACAATTGTCGACAATATTAGTTCAGTATTTCTGTGAATAAACAAATTCCCATGACCCTGATATCCAGAGTAATGGAAGAGACAAAAAATATGTTTCTACCTTTGTAACTGGTATATGTTAGAAGCCAACACAAAATGAAGCATATTTTAGGTAGACATACTGGAGGAAGTACGAAACAAATAAACGAAAAATATTTACATAAGTAGCTTGTAGTTTTTTTTTACAAAATTAATACATAAATAGCAAGCGTGTTCCAACAGGCAGTAGCAATCTGACTGACATTCCTGTGGTTTGCGGCACGGTTCTGAAATTGTGTATGTACTAAACGGGTTGTTTCGACGTTAATTGTCTGGTAGTTTTTTCCAGCGAAAGTAACACGAACTTCGGTGTGTTTCCAAACAATTATAGTACCCACAACGCAGCTCTATCGCACCTGCTTTGTGATGCATTCTCGTTTTTTTTTGAAAGGCTAAGAATTTTGACCTCACCTTTTCCACCGTTCACACACAAACTTCGAGCAGAGCTGTGACAACACGGTGAAGGGGGGAGGACGTCCCGCGGTAGGGGGGCGCACCTCCACCCTTTAGTAAATCTGAGAAGGGGGGGGGGGTGGAATTATGATTTTTGCCTCTTGCTTCTTTTCCTACATTTATATTTCAGAATGGTCAGAATGCCATTGGTGTTTATTTGTGGGAAAACATGTAGAAGGACACACCCAAAGTGCCAAATTACTTTGCAAAAGAGTGGTAGTAGGTTGTGTAAAACGTATTTTTCAGCCATTAAATGAGAACATTTTTCTTGCGCTCGAACTAGGCTCCGCGTCTTTGGAATATGCGTTTTTCGGCGAAACAATTAAACGTACCTATACAGTATGTTTACCTACGAAATGAAAAAAAAAAACGCAATAAATGACGGCAATGGATATTTTAAACTAGAAATACCACTTATAAATCCTCCAACACCGTGAAAAATGGCTTTCCCAAACTGGTATACAGAATATCCCGGGAGTATAGGGCTGTATTCTAGGAAGATGTAGTACTTGTCATTGTGATAAAAAAGTTCATATGAACATGGGACCAATATGGTACGGTTGTCGAGATAGTCCCATTTGAATGTAAACATCAATAAGCTCTAAAATTACTGTTAGTGTTTTATGTGCAGTTATGTTCCTCGTTTCAGTTACAAGGATATTGTAATACATAGTGAATAGAGACACTGGAAAATCGCGAAAATGTTTAAAAAAGTCTCTAATAAACTGTATTATATTAACCGTGACACGTGTGAACAGTTTTGGGACAAATCACACACGCGGTGTGTCCAAGCTGTGCAGTTCTAACTGGGCCTGTTGTAGAGAGAAACAATGCTACAAATAAACGATAGCCAATGTTGATACAAAACATTCAGTGTTACATACATCACGTTGGAGCCTAGCAAACAGTCAACTATTCCCGCGATTTTCCACTGTCTCTAATAATGAATAATTAATTTTATTGTTCTATTTCTGTAATAACAGGATTACAACACACAACCACGTCATTTTCGGTCCAATGTCAATGCTTTCGCAATAAGTTCTCAAAGATTCCATCATCGACCTCAATGCATTTGTCAAATCGCATCAGTGACGTAGCGTGGCTGTGTTCCAAGGCGTGCGGTATTAGCAGATATTATACGCTTTGAGAAGTTGTGTTGTTGCAGAGACCAAGGTGTACACTGTTAAAAATTTCCGTAAATTCACGGAAATATTTACAGAAAAGTACTGTAATTTTACGGAAGTAGCTTCCATAATATTTGGTTTACGGAAATTTGTCCATATTGCCAGTTTACGGATGTTTGACCGTAACTTTCCATAAATTCATGGAAAAATGTTTCTACGATTTTAAAGCGTATTGTACTGTTTCTTTAAAACAAAGTGGTATTAGTGATCACTATGAATCCTGGATGTCAAATACAAAAGTTGTCTCTTATAAAGGTGATATCTTACCACTGCATGGAACTCACTCATAAATTGTCACTGTGGTTCAATGGCAGCCGACCCCCGTGGCTCAGTTGGTGCCGACCCCCGTGGCTCAGTTGGTTGAGCGGCCGGCTTTGGTGTGGGGGGTTCTGGGTTCGATTCCCAGGACTGGCTGGGTGTAAATTTGTGTTTGTCCATTAGGGTACAAAAATTGTACCTATACAAATTGTCTCACGAAAAGTTACTGGGGTCACTCAAACTAAGTCACATTAAAGGGAGGAATGTTTGGTGCAGTGATGATGCGGAAACTTCCTTCTCGCCACTGCACCAAACATTAAAAAAAAAAATTGTAATTTAAATAAATAAAAAAATGATTAGAGCTTCTGCCTGGCAATAATAAGATCGTGGGTTCGAATCCCAGTAACATCTAAAAAAATTTCAGGTATACTAAATAGTGCATCAGAATCTCGATAACACATCATAGTTAAAAAGAAATGTAGTATTTCTGGAAAATGGAGTGCTAGTTGATTAAAGAAATTTATTTTTTTTTTAAGGAAAACGGACTGTCCGTAATTTTACGGAGGGTTCCGTTAACAAGAAAAACTGAGTGTCTGTTACTTTACGAAGATTTCTGAATAATTTTTTGCCAGTACTTTTCCGTAATTTCACGGAATTTTTTTCTAACAGTGTATATATTATAGGATAATTTGTACCTTGCCTCTTGTACGCTACTGGCTGTGGAGTGTTCCTGACCATACAAGTCAAAATGTTGTGTATAGTCACTGCTGGTCACCGCACACCTTGGAACACTCCACGCGACGCCTCTGTTATTGTCCATGCAGTGATATGTTTCGTACAAAGAAATGTGATTGTCACTACTGTCGCATATCTCGCCACTAAGTTACAACCAGTATCTTGTAGTTCATATTTCGATTTTTCACAGAGGCGAAGGAGAACGCTTCCGACCTTATGCACGAGATTGTCAAATGTCCAAGTGTATGATAGGCCTACGTCTTCGAAACTCTGAAGCATAATGTTTTACTTTCCTCATGCAACAACATAACAGAAAAATTACTGGAATGACTTCAGTTTAGAAAAAATTGTTTACTCTTTCCAAAATTTAACTTCAGAGTTTTAATTGTAACTAATAATCTGTCTTCTCGATTAGTTTAAAACAATTATAACCAGCGTAAACACGGATGTTTCTACTGTATTTTACTGGAATTCTTTATGCATAAAAAACTCGAAAAATGAGGACTCCTTAATTTTTTCTATCTTAATTTTCACCTACAAAATACATACAACTCTCGCGTAGTGATTATTAACACAGATTATGTTTTGTCGCGGGAAAACTTGACTGTTTACAGGGTTTCAACGTACGTTCAACTTACCAGAAGATTACTGGCTTTACCCTGTACGTAGAGCTGTTGCCTTATTTGACTGAGCCAATAAGAATAACGGTATTGTAATATTCGATGCCTGATATTGATCTGCAGGCCACTACGGAATGTCAGACGTGTATAACCCAATCATACATTTGCGAGAAACTACAGTGTTTTCAAGGGTACGTTGACGAAAAACATTTTCGCTGTATACCATAATCTATAATATTATTATGCATTTTAACAGTTATTATAGTGGTTACAGTCCCTCTGACCTCAGAATAATTAATTTCAGATTGAAAATGGCAATTCTCGTGTTGTTAAACGCAGCGTTGTATATTAATTTACGTAACATTATTTTTTTTTAATTACTGGTATCTAGAGGTCAGTTTAAAAAAGTGAAATCCTCGGTAAGAATTTTGTCAAATATGTGAGAAAATATTCTCCCAGAGTGACGCATTCGTTCATAATTACCTCTTACGACGTAGTAAATAGTACAAATGGTTCCCCTGCAGGCACGCATAACACATGCGAGACGTTTGCTGACCAAGCTCGTATAATATATTAGGTTTTACCTATTCTCCCCCTGTATTGGCTTGGAAAAGCCTGTACAATAACAATTATTTGCTCAACATTAATATATGTTCTGACCTCTATTGGAAGTGTGTATGCAAGCAGGTAGCCTTTATTACTCAAGGCACTTGTTGTCAGGGATAGGATAAATTAAGGACGTGAATGTTGTTTTACGTGTCCGGAGACACAAGTTGAAACGAATTTTAAGAAAAAATAAAACAATAAACGGAAAATAAAAATTTAATTAAAGTCTTATAGTTATGGTTTATACCGACGTCTACTTTGAGAATATGAATATTTTATTTAAAGTCGTACAGTAATGATACATTTTAACATGAAAGTTTGAATGGACTCTTTCTTCTTACTGACGAATGTGTGCAAACTACTAGCTTGGATAGATTATAAATGTTCGTCATGTATTTTTGGCATTCGTTTGGTTATTTGTGTCTAGGTTTTAAAGTTTTGTTTAGTAATGTGCACGTAAAATATAAATTACTGAAATTCTTGGACAAATAAGTTCCCTGAAAGAATATCTTCGTCAAAAATATAATAAATCATGTGTTAATAAATCTAACAACCTTCCCACCTAAGGTAATTGCGAAGTGCTCCTAGTTAGTATGACTAGATTCAGAACATATTCTGAACTAAAATTATAGATGTGGTGACACTTCAGATGCGCTGGACCCGAGCTATGTTCTGCAGATTAAATATCTCAAATCCTGTATCACGACTGATTTAACACCTCGTCACACGAACACGGCCCCATAAAGGCGTTCAAGTGCGTTTTGTATTAAATTGTTATATTTTTATGAAGAAGTATTTTTTCGGACACGATACACGTAAGTACAGTTTTCTCTTACGAAACAATTATAACCTGCATAGTTTTCTCGTAACTGTGCGTCAACGTCAAATAAATTTACAAGTTACGCTGCCACGCAAATAGCCAACACCAGTTCACTTACTTAAACGAAATCATTCACAGTGAAATAACATAACATGGGCTACGTATCCTACACTGAAAAAAGAGTATTGTTGTAGGTACCATACTTGTGTTAAAATAGGGACAACAAAACAGTTTAAAATAGATCGCAGGCTTTCGCGGCCGTTGTATGCATTTTCTTGGCTTGTGGGTGTGAGCCGCGTCTGAAGATTGTCTTGCGACGTTTCGGCAGTCGTTGCAGCTGCCATCATCAGGTAGTCGGAGTCGGCGGCTCACACCCACAAGCCAAGAAAATGCAAACAAAACAGTTTGTTTGTCGGTACTACTCTGGACAGTTCCTTCAACAATATGTTCTGTAGAAGTTACCATCTGGTGTGTGAAAGCAACAAAGTCTCTTTGTTTCTTCTACAGAACAGGTTGTTGAAGGAACTGTCCAGAGTAGTACCAACAACTAAACTGTTTTATTGTCCCTATTTTAACACAAGTATGGTACCTACAACTAAACTATTTTTTCAGTGTAATATTAGAAAAAACTCACAGTGAACAACTTTGGTATTTAAAAAAAAATGGTTAAATTTGCAACATTTTCCCTGTACTTTTGAATTTTTTCTGAAGATTAAACATAATATGTCATGAGTTTATAAATCATAGGTCACGTAGTATTATATTATTTTTAACTGCAAAAAAAACGGACAGTTTTTTTATGTCAAATTCAGCCACAGCTATTGTTGTAGAGTTGAACTAACTCGCTACCAACCTATGGCGATATCTTCTTGTAACAAGCCGTGCAAATGATAAGCTACAACGAATGTGCATCAGTGCATTTGAATTAAACCTCTGCTTTGGTAATCCATCAATCTCGCTTGATAATATTGTGAATTACTGATTCTGCAAAATCTGGGACACATTATATTTTCTTATTTTTAATCCCCGACGCAAAAAGAGGGTTGTTATATGTTTGACGTGTCTGTCTGTGTATCTGTGTGTCTGTTTGTGGCATCGTAGCTCCTAAACGAATGGACCGATTTTGATGCGGTTTTCTTTTGTTTGAAATCTGACTTGACCGAGAGTGTTCTTAGCTACAATTTATGAAGCTCTGTTCAGGCGTTTGATGAACATCAGCTTTCTTCTAGTTGTTGAAAGGACGTGAGCAACTTGTACTGGTCTGATCGATCCGAAATTTAGTATCCTGTGACTATAATAATATTACAATAACCTGATCAGCTTCACCTGATGCTGCAGCATCATCTGGGATTTGCAGGATTACCAACTTCTCATACATTTACAGTCGGTTTTTTTTATTTTTAATTTAAGTTGTACTTGTAAACATACGTCTGTGATTTATAATATATCAAGTTTGTAGGACTGATGTACGCGATATTGTTGGTCACTATCAATACCGTGCAAAGCAACTAAAAGATTAGATTATAAGCTATTTGGCGGAACACCAGCTAGTTATCAGCACGTGTTATGTGATAGCTGGCTTTGACGCGAATGACATGTTTTCCTCGTTAAAAAGCAGTTTCCTCTTGAGCAATGGGTTTTAATTTGTGTAACGTAAGACAGAGCTAGCCAACGATGTTTTTATGTAATTTATACTTAGTTATGTTGTTTTAAATAGGAGCAACTATTACTAGGGACTAGAAATGTTGCGAATTCATTAGACTGTGGGCTAGAATCCATTGTACTATGCATATCAAGCCCAGTCTGTTCGTTCATTGTCTACTGTTTCACTGATTAGCTAGCAGCTAGTGGACAAATAGTCGGGGCTTGAGTACGCTTAGTAGGCTACATTGGATTCTGGCCTACAGGTCATTGAATTCGCGACATTTTCCAGTCCCCAAGTCTATTACACGATCCACGTGAAAATTTAAATAAGTTATTGTAAATAAAGTTTAAAAATCAAGAAATTGATATTATCGCATGATTATTTGTACCTTTAAAGGGTATTTACAACAAGGTCATAAACGTGTCTAACACAAAGTCTTAAGGAGAATTACCCCATATATACTTTGGTTTATGGTTTTCTAGTAACCAGGGGAAAAGAGTACAGCATTTTTTTGACGTTAACGTTATGTGCGTATACAGGATAGGCAACCGTTAGGTAACTTTTTAGAATCCATTCGACGTTATTTCTGATGCTGTTGTGACTACTAGTGTCTCTCGCATAAGAGGAAAACTTTTTTTCTTGCAGCTGTTTGCCATTAAAAAAAAAATGCGGATGAGAATGTTGCAACGGTTTCAGAAAACCCATACAGATTTTATACACGCCAAGTCGTGCCATAAATGTTGATCTACCCGCAGAAACGTAAGTTATCGGGAGATCGTAAAATCCAAGGTTGCTAGGAATCAAAACATGGTAGGAATTTTCGAAATTCTGAGGACATAATTTCAAGTTTTCTTAAACGGTCACGCCCGGTAGTTTTGCTGTGGTTTTTGAAAATATTTGTTTGAAACAACATACTTTTCATATCGAAGAATTCCTAAATTGTTTTATCACAACTGTATCATAGTTTGTACCTATTCTTGGTAGTAATAAACCTAATTATTTTTCAGATTTTTGCACCCAAAGGAGCACCAATTTTGTAATGAAAATAAGCAAAATCAAGGAAAATATTTTTTTTTTTTTGCAAACGAATGGTGCATTATTGTGCAAAAACGCCTACATATAACTGTGCAACGTAAATCTGCTCTTAGTCTTAAATTTTTTCAAAGCATTCTGTTAAAAACTTTTCAGTTTTATTTTTGCACTAAGGTGAAAAAAATACTCATCATTTACGTACATTAAAATAGTTTTTGCTGTTAAAAGGAAGCTGTCGTTTGTGATTTACTTTTTTCAAAAATATGTTTAAAAGGACTGTGAAAGTTATGCATAAAATTCTAAACGTTTATGTTTTTGTGTTTTCTATGCTATAATAAACAAAATAAGTTTAATACAAATTAAACATTTGATTAAGCCAAATTTGAATTGTTTTTAATGAAATTATAATTTTTTGTTAAAAGGGACATTATTAGTTCATAACGTTCTATTGAACTATATCCGCTGCTTTTATCGATTAATGTAAATAAAATAAGCGCAGTGAATCACACAGTAGAAAAATCATTGAACCTCCTTTTCACGATAACAACGGTTACATGCCGTCCGTACGATTGTCGTAGTACCGATAAGTACAGAATATAGAGTGTAATGTAACAATTTACACTAGAATTCACGCCAACGTTATCTTACAACGGTCGACCAGTGGCAGGAAAAAAACAACACGAGTTGCAACAGCAGTTCGGTTCAGTGATCATTATTTGTGGGTGTCACAAACGTTCGCTTAGATAGGCTCAAATATACTTTAATCCCTTGAAATTACAAACAGTCTTATCAATGCGAAATTGTTTTAACTGGACACATATTCGCTTACCTTAAAGTTAATGACTACTTCAGCGAATTTCGTGAGTAAATTTTTCAAAAGTTCTTTCTCTACAATACAATGACATTCCTAAAGTATGAGAAAAGATCAATTCGTGTATTGCTAGGCGTACATTACAATGAAGCTGTAAATGAATGGCGATATTTTAAATTCTGAACAAGGCTCCCTTCTGAAAATGAACTCAGAAAGCTCAGCCAGTCAGTGACGCTAGAGAAGGCACAGTAATATCACCGCCACGTCTTATGAGTAGAGCCACGATTTTATGGCGAAAAGATTTTTGCAACATTTGGTTTCAAAGCCTTATGTTGACATCCGCAACTCTGTTTCATGGTCAGTGATTGGACGTTTTAACTGACACTTGTCTTGAGGTTCCGCTGACAAACCACAGATGTATTGCGTCACAATAGCCTCACTGTTATTGGTGCAGTCAAACGATGGACGTGTCTGAGCAAAGACACGCTGCCAATAACCGTGAAGCAGAGCTGCCGAGCTGCACGCGAGACACTGAAACAAAATGATGCAAAAATTTTTTCGCGACAAAATCGTAGTTCTACTTATGAGTAGAGGCACGAGTATTTCGCGTATTAATCTGGTAACAGCCTAGACTTCTCAGACCTATACACACACTGGCCAAAGTCAAATGTCCATTGGCTTCTAACCGTAACACGTGTTACCACCACAACTTGTTTCCTTATTTATCACTGGCTTGCAGCCGTCAAAGATGTGTTAAAACAGGTGTTGTCTAATCACAGAAGGAGTAGTGAAATATACATTATTGGCATTCAACCTGACCTAGAATCAATACGTGAAATAATATCGCCTCTACTTATGAGTAGAGCCCGGAAAAATTCGCGGGTTCACTGACCAATAGACTAGCCTCCAAGAATAAATGTTCTCTCAAGCAGACAGCAGCTACTCATTAGCTGCTCGCTTCCACGGTCAAATGGGACTGCATTTAGTAACATTTTTGTTATTGGCTCAGCGACTTCCAGAAGGTGTCAAATAAGTCAAGAGCCAATTGCGAAAGTGACATGAACGTGCAGTTGCCGCAATTCTAGCTCATGTCGGAAACAAAACGCGAATCTTTCAGGGCCCTACTTATGAGTCATTTCTTTGAGATATCAGCTGTTCGACGTTGCCATATGCGGCTAGAAAGCCATTGGTTCTTACAAATGAGATATGTGTTCCACAGTATGAATCACATAGAAAGATCCACGGTGGCCGAGTGGTCAGACGACTCGCACCCACCACCCCCCTCCTTTCCAAGGGTTCGATAACCGGCGGGGTCGGGCCCTAGATCCTCGCAAGTGGTAATCGTGCCGGGTGATGTCGCTGGTTGGTGGGTTTTCTCGGGGATCTCCCGTTTCCCCCGCCCCTTCAATCCGGCGCTGCTCCATACATAATGTCACTCATCACCAGCGCTGAAGACCTAGACGCTAAGCACAAGAGACCAAAATCTCTTCACTCATTCGCAGAGTCTGAACGTCAAAAACGTTTACTTCGCTATCACTGCTGTGATTGGACAACAGCTGTTTCGACACACTTCTGACAACTGTGAGCCAGCAATAAATATTAAAATTCGTGGGGGTACCACGTGTTACCCATTTGTACGGTTAGAAGCTAGTGGATAAATTACTGTAGCTAGTGTATATAGGACTGAGTCTAAGCTGTTGTTAGATGAACTTGCGAAATACCCGTGCCTCTAATTGTTATTATTATTATTTGTGTGCAAAATCAGTAACCAGCTCGCTGCTATTGTCGCTGATGCCTAGAGACCTGAAAAATTCGCGTTTTCTTTTGACTCCAAGCTATAATTCCAGCAACTGTGAATTCGTGCCACTTTTGCAATTGGGCCGTGACTTATTTTACAATTTCTGGAAGTAGCTTAGCCAATAGTTAGAGGTACGTCCATTTCGCGGATTCATCTGACAGCAGCCTAGACTTGTCAGTCCTATACACCCACTGGTCACAATCAATTATCTATTGGGTTATGACCGTACAAGCAAGTAGCAAGCGATAGCACTTCGCATTATTTCCTTATTTACTACTGGCTTGCAGTAGTCAAACGCGTTTCGTAACAGCCGCCAGCAAGTCACAGACATGACAATGAAGTATACATAATTGGCGTTCAACCTGACCTGGAATGTATCTGCGAAATTTACGTACCTCTACAAATAGTGCAGAAGCAACTAAATGCAGGCCCATATCACTTCGTCATCGAGCAGCCAGTGAGCAGATAATGTCTGCTTGAGTACACACATGTTCTTGGAGGCAAACCTATAAGTCAGTGAACGCGCGAATTTTTCCAGTCTTACCGATGCCTCAGTCTAAATAGTAACACAGCCGTAAAATTACGTGACGGCTCATTTGATATATGGCGCACTTCACAGTTTATTGGCTGCCCGAGGCTGTTGACACAAGCCCCGTGTCTGTTTGGCTCCTACATGTTACGGCAGGTTTCCTATTGGTCTGACTGCCGGCTAGCTGGACAACCGCCTTACGCTGATTGGCGGTAGGTGTTTCCGCCGTGTTGTAGGCCAGCGAAGCCATTTTGCTAGCGTGTGTGACTGAGTTTTCCGTCCTACTGGCAATTTCACTTCTGTATTCTTAAACATTCTGTGCTGATGCCCGGATACTCACAGGACAACTCTAGCAGAGGCTAAGAGGATTTGTTAAACAACGGCTCTAAATGTACAGTACATTGTAAAATGTTTTTAGCCTACTATTGAGAGGAAAAACTAGGCTTATGAGATCACCTTCCTTGGTGTGTGTATGTGTGTGTGTGTGTGTGTGTGTCCCTAAAACCTTTTGAACCAGTGAACCGAATTTAATCAAACCTTGTACTCATGTAGTACTTAGCAACCTGACTTTCCTTTTATATATTTCGTCTACGCACTTTCCATATTTTCAAAATGGCGGCAATTTGAACATTTTTATACCGAGCTAGATATCTAAGGAACCATGTTTTAGAATTTCATCAAGTTTGATACACTGATACTACGTACAAAGCTGACTTGACTTTGTGTATTTCGTTCATCCTGTGTTTATATTTTCAAAATGGCGGCAATTTTTATATTTTTAGCATAGTGTTACATTATGGTAACCATTTATATATTTTTTTTTGCGTAGTATGCCATATGTGCTGAAATTTTTTCTAGAAATTTCTTCAAACTTGGTACACACACATACTGCATAGCCTGCAAAGTTGACTCAACTTTTCTGTATTTCGTGGACCACGTGTTCATATATTTTATAGTGACGGCAATGTCTTATTATTTGCGTAGTATAATATATTTGGGGAAATATTTTTCCCGAAGCTTATTCATCTCGGCACGAATATTTTAGTTAGTTGACTGGACTTTTGTGTAATATTTTGAAATCTGCCTGTCAGGTGATTCCCCAAGAACACATTTAAAGCTTGTTTGGGTTAATGCCGCAGCGTATAGACAACCAGTTACAGCTAGTGGAGGTTTTATATCTGACCGGTCAGTTTTTCACGTGTGCACACTTTCTGACAGTTAATAACTCCCTAACATATGGCATCCGTCTGGCTGGTGATCGAACTATCGAACTGTGCTCAGAGTTATGATTTTTCTCTGAGACCAGGTGCGTCCACAATGATTATCTACGAAAAGAAACTTATCTTCATTCTGCTTGTGAATATGGATTTTAAGACATCATGTACATTGAAAGCATTATTTGAAATAAATATATAAAAAACACACACACACACACACACACACACACATATATATATATATATATATATATATATATATATATATATATATATATATATATATATATATATATGAGAAACAAGTCTGGAAAAGAGCCGATTATAGCCAAGTTTGAGGGCTTTAAAATAATGCTTCCAATGTGCATGATGTATTAAAACCCATATTCACAAGCAGAATCAAGGGAGATGTGTGTGTGTGTATGTATGTATATATATATATATATATATATATATATATATATATATATATATATATATATATACACACACACA
>PNEQ01002240.1:94549-126282 GCA_003012365.1 Medauroidea extradentata | reverse complement strand
ATTGGACTCTGATACAGTGACGGGTTCAATAAAATAGTAGGGCCACCGCTTAATGTGTTACGAGGCATATGGTACATAATTCATCTATAAGCATAATTTAAAATTATATAATTCTCGAAGCTAATATTCGCAAAAAAAAAAAAAAACAATCCTAGACAGAAGTACTTGCCAACTATTTGAGCAAAATAATTATTTCGAGTAACGTATATCTGAAGAACAATCTTTGGCGCCGCAACCTTGTACATTTAATTGCGGCGCAAGAGGTCACTGGAGTTTTCAGCGTTTGTTTCTCTACCACATACTCTAAATATGGAAAAGTAGTGTGACAAAGTAACCGTCCTTAATTTATAACACGTATATATAGTTTAGCATATATTTACATTGGTGATAGTAATTTTTTAAAATGGGGGTTGATTTTTCAAACACTTAATAAAATTATTATTTTTAAGTTTCCACAAGTTTATTACCAATTTACGCACGGATTTTATTTAGTCATTTTAGCGGTTTTTATACTTAAAAAACTATCGAGATAATCTTAAGGGCTGACGATAAAAGCAGTAAAATGTATCCATTCATAGCATTTTTGTAGTTGTAGTTGTAGTTGAAGTTAACAACATTTTAAATTTTAAAACTAAAATGTATTTTTGCATACTAGTGCTGTATTATGCCGTTACTCCTTTGCTTGCAGGGCCAGAATGTTTTTCCGTCAGCAATACAGCCGATGTTCCTGCGTTCAACTACTTGGAACGCACACTCATCTGGGGAAAAGTTTTCTTGGCATTGAATTCTTGCTGGTTGGTGGCATCCTTTTTAATGGCAGGTGAGATTTATTGCGACATAGAAAGTAATTGAAACCTATCTCAAGTAGAAAAATATACAAAAAAACTGCTATGATGAATGTGTACTCAAACATATACGTATACATACTGGGACTGAAAAGTGGTAAGACAAATCATAAAAGCTGAGGCAATTGCCAAAAATTCTGTGTCTGGTTTAAGCGTTTTAAATCCGAGAAACGAATGGTTCATAATAAATACAGTATTTGACAAGCACGTCTGAACTTTATAGGATTTAACGTTAACTACGCTTGGTACAGGTGTCAGGTATATGCATCGAATTTTCCACGTAGTTTTTTTACTATAATTTGGTAACATAAACGTTCCAATAGAAAGTCAAAATCGTACATCGTACAGCCTCTTTGCAGCTAAGCACCAATTTTTATGAAATTTGATGCGAACGTAATACTACGGAAGAAGCATTGTTGCTTTATTGGATTCAAATTACAAAATGTTAGAAGTACGTGAGTTTCGCGGATTTACTATATATATTGTATATTTTGTATACAGGATGTAACACACATGGAAAGTACTGGCCAAAAGAAACTGCAAATGTCCAATGAACATGGACCCGGAAATCAACCGTTGTCGATGCCCATGCGTCTGAATGCAACATTTAACTCGTCTCTGAAACGAGTTGCGAATCTTCTCAGGCAGTCCTGGTGTATTCTGTAAATGCTGGAAGGCTGCTTCAATCCGCAAGCGTAATTCTTCAAGAGAGTTGACCTCAGTAGCATAGACCAGGCTTTTGACATGACCCCACACACTTAAATCCATGGGATTTAAATCCAGTGACCTTGGAGGCCATGGCACAGGTCCTCCTCCTCTACCTATCCAATGTTGACCATACCGTCGAGTTAGAAGCCGGCGCACACGTAATTGAAAATGTGCTGGAGCACCGTCATGCATAAACCACATGTTCAGGCGTTGGTTCAGTGGAACATCATCATCATGAAGCAGATCTGGAAGTACAATACGCAGAAACTGCCTTTACCGATCTCTGGTTAGTCTCTGTGGTAGGAAGTGTGGTCAAGTTATGCGGTCTCCGAGCAGTCCGACCCAGACGTTTAACGAAAAACGTTGCTGATGTGACAAGTGTGTCGCATTAGGATTGACATCGGCCCAAATGTGACAGTTATTGAAGTTGAAAATGCCGTCACGGGTAAACCCAGCTTCATCCGTGAACAGAATACTGCTTACAAACAGGGGGTTCAAAGTACACTGTTGTTGCATCCATTGCCAGAAATTCTCTCTAGGAGGGAAGTCTGCATTGTTGAGCGCTTGCACACGCTGGAGATATACGGATACAGTAATTGCCGATGTAAAATCCGCCACACACTCATATGACTCAGCACACGCTCCTGGATAGCAATCCTCCTTGTTGAAGTACTCGGACGTTCGTGTACAATGTCTAAAACCCTTTCCTCAACATCAGGTGTTATGGATCTGGGTCTACCTTCTCGTACATGATGTGCGAAACTCCCACTTTCTCGAAGGCGCTGATGTAACCTCGTAAATGTACGTCTTTCGGGCTGCCTGCGGCGAGGAAAAGCTTCTTCATACAATCGTGCAGCCTGAAGTGCACTGCCATTAGCTTTGCCATACATGAAGTGCATGTCAGCGTACTCTTCATTAGTGTAACCTCCGTCCATGGTGCCTTTACTTTCGTAACTATACAGCACAGTACATGTAGTGAGCGAGGGGAGTAGTTGTGCATGCGTCAACAACCTGATAGGCGAACCCATACCTTGAGATTCCAGCGTCGTTTAGAGTTGGTTCCCAATTCGACTTGTTACGAGAACTCGACAACGGTTGATTTCCTGACCCATGTTTATTGGACATTTGTAGCTTCTTTTGGCCAGTACTTTCTATGTGTGAATTACTGACCATCACTTCTGTTACATCCTGTATATACATATGCATATATATATATATATATATATATATATATATATATATATATATATATATATAAGTTGATGTTTTAAGAATGTGTACTTCACCGTCACTGATGTGATTGGACAACAACTGTTTTAAACTGCAGAAACGCATTTGGCGACTGCAAGCCAGTATGTTGAGAGTATCAATCTCTATATATAAGGGAGAACATTGACTGACTGACTTACATGTCAAACTACAGCCCAAACAACTGGACCTAAAATCGTGAAATCTTTTGTGTGGTTCCCCTTAGGTCGTAGGCGAGCACTAAGAAAGACTTTTTCGAAATTACACCTCTAAGGGGGTGAAAAGGTGTGAAATGTGTTTCCGAAGAACCGTCGATAGAGCTCGAACCCGAGGGCCTATCGTCATGATTTTTCTTTAATACGATACACATAAAAATTAATATTAAGCCAATTTCAGAATTTTTCGAAATTCAACATTTAAGGGAGTGAAAAGACCTTAAATGTGTTTCGATAAACTATCGATTCCTTCGGGATAGAGTGTATGTAGTCACTTTAAAATGTTGCTTACGTAAATACCCAAAAATTGGTTTTAGGATTTTTTGAAATTCGACCCCCAAGCAGTAAAATGAGGCAAAATGTGTTTTTTTATAAATCGTCTATAACACTGAAACACAATTGACTATCGTCGTGGTTTTTTCTTCAATCAGTTACGTATACAAATGACTAACATATGACTCAAAGACGTTTCGAAATTTGATAATTAAGGGTGTAAAAAATGCGTGAAATGTGTTTTAGATGATTCCTCTATATCTATCGAACCAATCGAGATATCGAAGTACGCTCTGCTTTATATAGATGCATATGTACATATCTAAATACCATTTTAATATATTTTCAGAATTCGGCCCCAAAGAGGTAAAGAAAGGGTAAAATGAGTTTTCGATTCACAATCTATATATCTCGACCACGTTGATCTTTTACGTAGCGACGTGATTTTTGTTTAATATTGATGCTTACTCAAATACCTGAAAAGTAATTTCACGAATTTTCTAAATTCGCCACCTAAGAGGGTGAAAAGGGAAGAAATGTTATGACATGTTTTGTCAATTAATCGTCGATATATCTTGAACCCAACGGGCTATTGTCGTGTTTTTTTTTCACGTCCACGAAACACCAATAAAGTATTCTAAAACACAATTAATGTGTTTTTCGAAATTCAATCTCTTACGAGGTGAAAAGATCTGTAATGTGTTTTATATAAATTCCTCGATATCTATCGAACTCGTCCAGATATATAGTTAATTTATGCTTCAGGATGGTGATTACAGAAATGATCTCAAAACGGTTTTAAGATTTTTCAAAATTCGAACTCTTAGTACTGTTCAGAGGTCATATGTGTTTTTACGAATGATCTATTTTGATTCTACTGAACGGGCTACCATCGTGATTTGCACTTCAATTCGATACTTATACAAATGTCTTAGACGTGAAATTAACATATTTCGAAATTCGACATCCAAAAGGGTGAAAAAGCACAAAATTTGTTTTCCATATACCCGTGATATCTATCTAACCAGTAGAGATATTGAGGTTTTGTTCGCGTCAGAGTGATGCTTACGTAAGTATTAAAAAAAAAAAAAAAAAAAAAAAAAAAAAAAAAAAAAAAAAAAAAAAAAAAAAACACGTGCAAATTTTTTTTGCTTTATAGGATAACTTGTTTACTAAGAATAAAACTAAGTTTGTAAACTTTTAAGGCAGACAATCCGAAAAGCGAGTACGACCAGCGAAAATAAATTATGTAGGAGTTTCACGCTACAATATCCTATCGAGACGTGGTGCTGCACAACCTCTATGACCCCAGGACATGAATATTGCATTTTTTAAAATTAAATTTGTTTTCATGAGTTATTTAGATGTCACGTGACGCAGTTGTTTGTAGCTCAGGTCTACATTCCTGGACATTCTGAGCTCGAATTACGTTAAAAGCTGCGTGCGAACATTTAATTCTGACAAACAAAAACTGCAAGGCAGATTGAATTAGTGCAATTTTCATTCAGTCGGTTAAAAGGGGTAAATGGATTATGCAGTTCACTTTCCACTTAGGTTCCTCGACATCATCTCACATATATCATCTCACTAATCTCAAGGTTGGGACACCAAATACGTTCCCGCGAAACCTTTTCCCACTAAAACTTTCTAATGGCATTAAACGTTAAGTAAATATTTTGAAAATTGGTAATTGAGGGCACCGCCAACAATGGTTGTACGCAGGGTAAGTTAGACAGTTTTCATTCGATTAACCTCTTACATTTAAGAGTATGTAACTACCTCACAACATCAACTTGACAGTTCTATAAATAAGGCTTAGGTGAAGTCGCTGAAAGTGGCAGGGACAAACTTAAGACTGCTGCAGAGTTAGCTCAACTAGCAGCTTGGACATTCTAGCACTTAATGACTAAGTTCGAATCTGGCATACAAATAGGTTTTTAAATTAAAGTAAATATTATCAGTGATGAATAATACTAGCGAGCAAAGCCGCGGGAGACTGCTACTTACTAAATAAATACAATATAGTCCTACTCCTAAAGAGAATTTTTAGCTCGGGAAATAATAAAACAATTGAAATAACATTTAATAGCTAAGAAGTACTACAACGTGTTACTTCTTGATCAGAACACTTGTTTTGTAAACGATGGCCATATTATTATTATTTATTTTACAATTAAATGTTTACTTAAGTATTTGATTAATTCAAACTAAACTTTGTACATTCACACTAGCTATTTCCAGCATCAGTTGTGCTTATTTTGATATTCTTAAAACTCCTTTGATGTATATTATGCTACGTATACATATAAAGATAGCTTATGCCACATCCTGAAAACTACTGAAAAGATTTTCAAGTGAAAGACTATGAACAGGAAACAACAGTGAGGCCACAAAAATCTTTAAAGAAAACCAATCAGCAATAGCAGCAGCAAAGAAAGCGGAAAAAAAAAAAAAAACCCGCAGTATATTGACAAAGTTTCACTTCGTTTAACAGCTTGTATCGATTAGAAGAATTAACATTGAGTATGTTGTTACAATAATGCAGTTGCTGTTTTTTCTAACTTATAGGTTCACTTAGCATCATAATATGAAAGGAACAAATCAAGTGAAATTTATGAAGGAATGTTGAAATGTGTGTAATTTCACTTTTTCTGAGTGTATTATTTTTTATATATAAGTTGTATTGGAAAATGTTTAATTTTTGAAGGTCAAGTAAAGATTTCAAGGTAATTACAAATTTTTACTTGCTGAATTTCAACTAAGTTTTTGTATGTTATAAAGGCAATCATTTCTAATGTTACAGCCACTTTCCTGTTCCCCAAAACGATGGTCTGATTCCTAACAAAGATAATGCAAGTAGCATACTTGTATGGTGGTGATACTTGCGTGCTGTTTTACAGAAAAAGATTTTCTAGAAGTCCCAGGGAAGAAATATGTCTTTATGATTGTAGTCGATGTGTCTATGTTTTAGATCATCTTAACTGTATTCGAGTTGTTTTGTCTAACTTGTCATCGCGACATAGAGATTATATGAAACAACGTTAAGTAAATAGGTTAGTGTTTCATTTGTTATGCTAGATACTTCTATGTTTTCTTTGGTTTTGTACCATGTTCCCTTTAATACTTTTTATCACCGTTTTCATACAGTACACCATTCGTGTTTGTCAGTCAATCATTCTAGATTGAGACACAAACTAAGTTACATTCCATTTTTGGAGTCGTGGCTACATAATTGTAGACAGTACATTAAAACTGTTTATTTTATTCAGTACTGTTTATTTGTGTCAAATATTAAATTTGATTGTGAGGCGGGGGAGGGGTTCTGTGACAACATTCTGTTACGGTGGCGTTTGTCCATATAAGTGTTTTAGTGTCACTTATCCTGACAGCAAGTTTTAAGAGGTTAAATATTTGGATTCACGCCATGATGGTGTGCTGAGGAAAGTTAAATAAATACAATTAATCTCGTGTTTACGATGGTTTGCGCAACACACGAGAATTCTGGGTTTGTATAGTAAATCATGTTTACGTTAAAGTGAAGTAAGTGGGCTTTACGTCACGTCGACAGCGAGGTCATAAGATACGGTGATACATAACTTGACACAGAGGAATCGGCCATGGCTTTTGTCAAGGAACCGTGCCAGTAATAATAGAGCATCATCATATCAAATTCATACATATTACATAATCCCAAACATATGTAAGGAGAAAAGTCCGAAATACAAAAGCCAACTTTTTTCGAACCAAAACTAAATTTCCCACTTCAAACTGAAGACTAGTATTGTTTCAAGTGTTTAGATATTCGTAAATTTGGAAACAACAGTACCAGTACTGGTATTCAAAATTTTAGTTTTTAGCTGAAATACGTAGAATATATTTCCGGTTTTAAATATGCGTGATTGGCAGAGTAGAAATCCTTTACGGCTCGAGGCCGGACTGTTAATTTGTAATGTTGCTGTATATGATATGATCAAGCAAGCACAGATCAGTAAGACAAGAGTTGCTGTTATCCGAGTTGTCATAGATAACTTTTGTGTCTTTACTCGAGTTCTCTTGGCAAGTCTGTTGGACTTAAGACCATGCTCGCCTATCTCTATTTTTTTCGCAATATTAATTATTTATGCCTGAACGAGAACAGATATAAAAAATTTATCTGGAAGTTTTGTTTAAAATAGTCGTCTCAATGTTCGCTGATTTTTTTTTTCAAGTCAATAAATACTATGGTTTTGGTAGGAAATCAACGAAATTGTGATTAATTGAATTTTTAATCAAAATCGTATATTTCTTCTCTTGGTAAAATTAGCTATCGTGGAAAATACAAATTTTAACAAAACAGCCAGGCAGCAGTTTTAAATCTTCTCTCGTCTAAGCTTAAGAAAATAACTAAGGAAACTTAATGCATATGGCAGTTTATTATTGCAAGTTTCAATAGCAGTACGTATTTTCTTTAAACCTTTTCAGAGTGAATATTTTACTTTTTATAATTTCTTCTACGTATTTATAATTTTCGTGAGTAATTTAGGCCAACTGTGCTGCGGAAGTTGAGTAGTGCAGATGAAAAACTGTGAAGGAAGGAATGTTCAGAAAAAACTAACATGAGTGGTAAAAATTAATCAAAGTAGGTCTACTGAAATCAAAATTGATATTAGCTTTCAATTTGTTTGGTTGTATTGGACAGCAAAAGTAATCAATTAGAACATCGTGCAAGTGAATAGAAAAATATTACTTATTCTGAAAGTTTTAAACAATTTCACACTCTCGTTTTCTATTGTTGTTTCAGTTGTTATAATAGCAGTAAAGTTCGTATAAATGTTTTTGCACATTTGAAATTACTATAAAATTTTCTCATGTCTTTCTACATGTGAAATAGGTTATAAATTTCACCAACACATGTCCCTTTTTGTTAATGTTTTGCACTCAACGATTTTTTTCTCTGTTGGCCCTCCAGTGCTGTTGGAATCATCTCAAGTACGTAGTTAAACAGGAAAAGTAATACATTACTACCAACACAACAATGATAAAGGAGAACGGGTCGTAGTTTGGTTGGAAGATGAATTGTTTCTCAATAGCGTAGTAACCGAAAGGTAAAAAGGCATGATAGGGATAATTTCTCCTATATTTACTGACAGCCAAATAGCTCCAATTAACATTGCAGAAAATTTAAAATCAGTTACAAAATTCAGAATTGCGTTAGTGATTTAAACAATATAGACTAGGAAAATAGTATTGTGGCAGTTGGTACCAGCTTATAAAATAAATAAATAAAAATTAAATACAATAGCACACACCGGAAGAGTTGAATACGTACGAATTCTTTGCGTTAAGTTTTTATGCCCCGTACAATTGGTTGGAATGGAAACTGAACACCCCAGCACGCAAATTAGTTTCATACATGTATACTTATGCTGTGTTTTTATTTGTCGATATTCATGTACACAACTGGGATGTTGAAATGTACCTTATTGTTTTTCAGTTTGTTCCTGTGTTAAGCAACCCAAAAGGATGGCAACGTACTTTCTGTACAGTCCGTGGATTATAGTTACTATTGCCATCATAATAACGGACTTAGCAGCTGCGATAATCCATTTTAGTGACATCTCTAACATACAGGTAATTTAGAAATACTAATAATACCCTGGATATGATGCTTCTAAACTACTTTAGAAACATTATGTTGATACTAAATATTTTCATATAAAATTCCTTATATCATTTTTTGATATTTCAAACTACAATGTTTAAAACTAGACTGTTTCCGAAAGGACTTCCCCAAGAACATTTTGAGTGATTACGTTTTTTGTGTCCAGTTATCTTTACATTTAGTTAGTTTTTATTGAAATAAGCTGGGCAGTGGGTTGAATCTAATGGTATATTATTTAAGTAAAACTGGAATTCTCTTACGTGACTTTATAAACAGTCTTAATAAAATTTCGTACGGTATTTAAGAAGTCTCGCAACTTTCAACAAATTCTAAAAAAATTTGTAACCGTTTTCCATTACCAAATACAAAAGCAGCGTGAAGAACCGAGCATTAAATATTGGACAGTATTCCTATGTGACACGCCATGTAATCGCCATCGTAGTAAATTATATTTATTAGCGATAAGTGTTACTCAACTGTCATAAATTCCACATTTACTCATAACTATGTCTTGCAACCACGCGTTCTTTTCGCCATCATATCAGGATGACAATAAAATAGCTTTCATCAAGCCTTCATCGTTGTGTGGCCCAGCTCACCTGAACGACGACTAGATTGTCCCAATCCCCAGACATACCGGCGATACTGGGGCAACAAGATAATATAGGCTTCTGTCTAAGTAAACAAACAGGGGGTTGATTATCCCCTGAGACACACTACCGCTACAGGGGCTCTCTCCATCCCGGAAAGCAAAATAACGGATACAGTAGCTCAATTTAAAAGCACTGTATTAACTTTCCTAACATGCCATTACAAGGTAGATACACTGGAGCAACGGGACCGGACCGACTGGGGAGATACGGTAGTCAAAGGCCGCATAAGCTTACAGCATGTAAGAGCACTTCCTAGCATACTAAACATCTATACACCACATTACTCAGGAACGGTAGATAACTATAATGCTTCATCAAAAATAAGCGAACTATTAACTGTCCTGGATGTTACCACTAACAACCACGAATTAAGTGCAACATCATGTCTGTATTCCCAATATTTCTTACGTGTTTGCAAGCGGCTCGAAGTTACTATACTTATTAAAATCACAATCAATCGTGTATCCTGAAGACGTGCCTTACCCACTCCGACGGTCAGACTACAGCACTTCACAACTGAGGCGAAGTGCTAACATACAAGGAAGAACATAGCCAACGGCGGCGTACACACGACAACGGCTGGTGTTCAAGTGCGATTAAAATATAATTTTATATTTTTATGAATTAGTGTTTGTTTTGTAGACTATACTTGTGAGTACAGTTTCCTCTTACAAAACAAATTTAGCTCTCATAGTTTTTTCATAACAGTGCGTCAAAGTCAAAATTGGCATGTTACGCTGCCATGCAAATAGCGAAAACTAATTGATATAGGCCTACTTAAATTAAATAATTCACTATGAACTAACATTCTATGAGCTTTACAATAGAACATTTTAATTCCCACAAAGTAATACAATGAATTTTTTAAAAAGGTGGCAAAAGTACAGAAAAAAATTGCAAATTCAACATTTTTTAAAATATAAAAATAGTTAATGGGATATTTTTTCTATGTTTTATTATGTAGCCCATGGCATGTTATTTCACCATGAATTATTTCGCTTACGTTAGTCAATTAGTTTTCGCTATTTGTATGGCAGCGGAATATGCAAAATTTTACTTTGACACACCGTTATGAGAAAACTACGAGAGCTAAAATTGTTTTGTAAGAGGCAACTGCACTCACAAGTATCGTCTATAAAACTAACACTATTTCATTAAATATAAAATTATGTTTTAATCTCACTTGAACACGCTTAAATAGTCCGACCACGGGGCCACCAGCGCCACATCGCGCCCACCTGTGAACCGCGCCGCCACAACTACGTCATGGGTCTTCACGTGGAGGGGTGTATACCAATTCAACCTCTTCGGCCATCAAGCCGCGCCCAGGAATTATAATTATAAATACCAAATAGTCCAGTTTCCACAGCACCCGCGGCGGGCGCCACAATTGTACCAGTTTTTTATAAAGAAAAGCAGACATTTAGATATCGTGTCCTCGTAGAAACTAAAAACAGGTGCATGGCAAGCGTCTGGGCCATCTCGCCCCCTCCCACGCTCTAGTTACCCCTCTAGCTGCCTGACGAGAGGGGAGGAAAGCAGTCTGTAGCAATTGTTTGATCTGTGAATGTAAAATAGAAAATTAATGAAGATATAAGGAATTTTAACAATGGAGGAAAACATTTAGTATAATTTTCAGTATATAGCCGAAACAGATGAAATAATTGTATAATACGGCAGTAGCTAGGAGTTTCTGTCCTCGAGAGGCGTGGCCATCAGTCGGAAGCTGACTCCTGATTGGCACAACAGAACCAAAGCCTGCATGGCAAATGTCGGGGATTTTGGCGTCAACCTGAAGCCAAATGAGAGTCCGGTAACGGTTTTACGAAAGACGTCGACGAGCCACGAGGACATCAGCATGGAGTGTCACCATCACTACACATAAGAGAGAAACGACACTTCTTTCTCTGGTCTGGTGGCGAAGAAACGCGAGGTGATACCCCTACATGGAGTTTGAGTACGAAACAAACTTGGAACCTTCGTTGTATTATATTTAATTATTATTACATCTACACTCAACTTTCCTGACATTTTAATTATATATTGCATCTAACTGCAGTGCTGCAGTGTGTGTAAAGTGGATATAATCAATTATCTCCTAAAAGTTAATTTAACAAGTGCAAAATATCGGATAAAAAAGCAGCCGTGTTTGTTACACAGATCGTTACTCCAAGCAGCCAATAGGAGAGGAACATCGAAGATATGTAGTTGGAAACTACATATGAAACCAATTTACTTTGAACGAGAAGAGACTGCGACCTGAACTAGTTCGTAGCTCGTGTAACCGCTCCATAAAACTGAACATAGTGAAGTAGTTCTGTACCCTGAGTCACCGCGGCTCAAGTTTAAAGTTTAGTCGTTGTTGAGGATAGTTGTGGCACAATATAGTGACTTACGACATTTTTAGTATACCCTACAATTCAATTTTATTTTCTAACAAAATAGCATTCATGATTTTGTCGTTTTTTGATAGCACACAGATATATGAATAGCTTTTTTTTTTGCAAGGACATCAGTCATAGGAAGAAAACTTTAGGTATACAACAAAAATAGTGTGCCTGAAAATATAGCTTCACTGAATCATGTTTTACGTTTTCCCCTCCTTCATCACGTATGGCATGATTTGGGAACTGTTTGACAGAATGTAAAAAAGAATTTCTGCAGAATATTGAAAATAACAAAATGATGCACTTTTAACACAAAAAGACAAAGTCATACTAGGAATCAGATCAAAATAACATACATTGACTACGAAAATGATATTGTCATTGTCTTAAAAGACCAATGTAAAGTGCTCTTAAATATTAAACAGTATAGACATAGTGTACACCATTTTTTCTTGAATTAAGTTCACTTTAAGCATCAACTCATGTAACACTACTCATCATTGCCTTTATCAGACACTGACCCATCCAAAAGGTCTTTGTACAGTTGAGACGTCTCTTCTGGTACATATTGCATCAATTTTCTTATATCACTCACTTTGCTTGAGTGCAGAGGAACTTTCCTTGCTGGATATGCTAGTCCGTTGAGAGGTAAAACCACTTGATGTTTTTGGAGTGCCATCTGGAAAGTATGAAAACACAGGACTCATTTATGGTGGTGTGACCTGCGATATATCCCTTCCTATTCTTCTCATAAAATGTAGTGAAACATTTTCGAGTTAGAGAAAACATTATCTCTCCTTGTTTTATGCTTACTTTCAGTGGTAATAGGTAGTTTCTTGGAATTGTTCTTCCACCACTCTGTATGGTCACATATTTCCGATGCCTGTTCTTCCTTCACAATACATTTTCCAGGTTTACCACTCAGGATAATATGTTCAATAACATAGTGTATCGCATAAATCCTATCATGCTTTTGTAGTCTTCTCTATGTGGTCGCAAAATCTATGTTGCATGGCAGGAAACTGTGCCCACTGTCTGCAGGAAAAAAATACTGAATTTGATTGAATTGCTCTGAATCTGTTAGATATGAAAAGGTATCTACAGAGTGTATGTTTTTTTTTTTTTTTGGGCTGGGCAGTTGTCTGAAAATAGCCTTAATTCTATCTCGTTACCTTTCCCTCACCTGTAGATAATCATTGAGGAATGTACGAACCTAAGTTGGGCTTTTACGTTCCTTAGCTTCATGATACACGTACACAGTACCACTGTTTTGTTTGTGCTGGTTATACAGAAAACATTAACAGCCAATTGTTAATGATAAAAGAGCTCTTGTACTTGTACTTTGGGAAGAGAAACTTTCTGCATGAAGTCAAATACTAGTGATAAAACATGTCTTTCATTTTTACCTTTCCATGAGTATTTATACTGCAGAGCACTGTAAAATTTCCTGATTCTCCTCTTATGAATCAACAACTCTGCAACCCCAGTACGTTTTGCTACTTGAGTAGTGCATGGTTTGCCCTGCATAATGTGATTCTTTAACATAGAAAGATTCAATATGCACTCGAATTAGAAGTTGAAGGTCTTATGGTGTGGAATTACTTACACCTTTACCCCTCCGGTCTTCTGGAGTTTTTCCAGCAAGTTTTAACTCACGCACCCTCCGTAACCGTTTCGCACCTACGTCAAGAACTGGTAAAAGTGCATCAAGAAATACCTCTTTCGTTGTGCTCTAATTATGACATGATATGTGAATGAACCTGAGTTAACTCTGGCTGACTCTAATCTTGAGCGTCTGTTTTATTTGATGTATATCAACGAGCCCTTGCAGGAACAAATTTAGTTGATCCTTTGTGAGCAGATTGTAAACCTTTGTTAATATGTCAATACAGTTATCATTATCAATCACTTCCAAGCAGTTCTTCATGCATTTGCAACACAAAGGCATCAACAGAGTTTGTAACAAACAGTACAATACTAACATTTCGTAGGTTGTTTACAGCCATAAAAAGTGAGGTTAAATGCTATCTTACCTCAACAATAATACTTACTGTAACGACTCAGTGGTCTATGTTAGCATAGCTGTAACAAATTATTGTTCAGTAATGTGTTTAGCCAAATGCAGGTTGGTCAACTATAAGTAAATCCAGGCTTTTTTGCTGGTTTCTTCACTCCACTGTAACTGACATACTCTTGTCCTTTCAGTCTGGCACTTTTGACCATATTTCTTTTATATTTGGCTGGATTTTTTCCCTTTTTCACCACTTCCTTCCTCGCCACTTTCCAACATATTACAAATATAATAAAACACCTTATTATACCAAAAACTGAAACATTTGAAGTCAACCAGTAGCCAAAACATTAAACTGAATGAAAACAATTGTAGGTGCAGTTCAATTATGTTCTTTCAAGCCGTCATGTAGATCTTAAATGGGAAACATTACACAATGCTTATGTGCTGTCTGTAAGTTTGTTATGAAAGGGCATGAGTCAATGACTCATGCCCTTTCAAAACTAATCCTATAATTTGAATGCATGTAACTACCAACACGATCCTCTGACCGATGTCCTTTCGACACCAATCGTTAGGTCTACGTTTTGTGATCGGGAAGAAACAAATAACCTAAATTCGTCAAAATACTGACTGATGCTCTTTCAAAACATAGCCATTCATTCCTCAGGAGTAATTTTTCGTTGGACCAACGTAGGCCCAACGTTTGCCTCAAGGTTGAGCCAACGTTGAAAAAATTATGTTGGCCTGACATCAAAATTACACTCGGGCCTACGTTGGCTCAAAAATGGTTTTTATTGGATGCCAACCCGGAAACAACATTTGTCCAGCAATAACCCAACAGTGGCATTAAAGGTTAGGCCAATGTCAAAATGTTGCGTGGGCCTACATTGACCCAACATTGGTTTTTGGTTTGATTATAACTAATTTCCTACAAATTACCAACAATATATGTGATGAGAATTTTAATGCTGGCATTACTTTCCCATTTAGTTATTTTGTATGCTCTGAGTGCTATGTCATACACATCCTAGTTATTCGTAAGTAGAAGAAATGTTCTCTCTGAATTACGAGCAAACTAGCACATAAGTTTACCCGAGTAGCATTTTTGTAGGGTCTAAATGGCTCAATTTGGTTAAAGAGCTGGAAAATATAAGATGATAGTAAATTTTAAAGAAGCAATGCATTGCACTTTCTTGGCTTGTGGGTGTGAGCCGCGTCTGGAGATTGTCTTGCGACGTTTCGGCAGTCGTTGCAGCAGCTATCATCAGGTAGTCGGAGTCGGAGACCAACTGGCAGATGCAAGAGTTGCAGGTCCTTATATACCCTGGTGTCTGGGTGGCTGCTTCCTGGTTGGCTGGGCCTGTCGGTCAATCACAGACTTGCTTGCACCAGATTGGCCGAGGTGGTTAGCCAATCCTGGCTCTCTCCTGGTGGACCTTCTGATTGGCTGAGTACTTGGCCCAATCGTGTGCTGACTCGCACCTGGTTGGCTGGGTTGGCTGGCCAATCCTGGTGAGTCTGTCTATGCAGACAACGGCCGCGAAAGCCTGCGATCTATTTTAAGCAATGCATTCTTATAATAAAATATCAAAATTAATTGGACGCTGAATGCTTACGCAATTACCTGTATTGCAGGACTTGCTGAACCAGACCAGTAGCGGCAAAGCCTGGTGGAACATACTAATGGGTCCATTAGTAATGGGTCTTATCTTCTCCCGCCTTATAATTGGATGGATAATCAACTTTGGTATGCTGATCTGCGTCAGTGTTGCAGTGGTGCAGCTGTGGAAGGAACCGGACGAGGGCAAGGTGAGACTAAGTCTAGAGCCACACACTGTGCGGTATCGCCGTGGCGTGTAAGCCACAGCAGTACAATCTGTTATCCATTCATAACGCATGCTTGTTTACGTGAGATAATGAAGAAATTAAGTAGAGTGATAGTCGCAAAATAAAGTTATTAGAAGACAGGATTTTAAAACCGAAATTTTGGTCACGTGTTTTGGTAAGCAGAAGATAAATGTGGCATTAATCTGGTTTCAGGCGCTTCTAACGACCAAATACTTATTTAATTAAATTTCTTGAAGAGCACAAGGATTCAAGCAATTTTAGTAAATAAGTATTGAAAGTAGCACTTGAAATGTTGGTTATACAGATACTAGATATACTAGATGTTTTGTGACCACTCAGTAGTAAGGTGCACCTGCACATCAGCGTGTCAGTGGCTGTAGAGTCAACCAGCGCACAACCCTGTACAGCTCTTGGCAACTGCAGCCCTACCTGGCAACAACCCACGAGCCGCCACTGGTCAAAGTAGCGATTTGACAAACTTGCTACTTACCCAAAGTAAATACCATTCAAACCATACGAATAAAATAATTTTGAGTGGAAGAAAATGTACTAAGCCAGAGAGTGACACCTTTACTATTTCACGCAAAAATTATATATTTTTTTTAAGTACAGACACTCAATGGTAAGCGAAAATTTAGGTATATTCAAGATTTTTTGAAACACGAATAATTTTTACGTACAGTTACAAAGGTATCACTCTGTAGCTTAATATATATGCCTACTTTTACTCTAAGCTATTTCATTCGTATAGTTTGAATAGTTTTTACTTTGGATAAGTAGCGAAAAAAATTAAAACGCTTCTTTGACATGCGCTTTACGAAAACTACGGAACCGAAAAATATTTTATTAGCAGGAAATGTAAGAGTATGATAGTGTTTCGTGCGATTATAAAATTACGAAATTTTCGGTGTAGAGCTCTCTAATCCCTGTGTTTCGAGGATATATTCGGATCTAATACCACTTCTCTTTTAAAGTGACCACGCTTAGCCACGGGCATGTGTTTATATATTTACGTGCGCACGTGTGCATGCACTAATGTATGCATGTATGTATGTACGCACGTATGCATATATTTATGTATGTATGATTTACGTCATGGCGAATTGGGTTCTGAGCTTGTAGAGTTGACTCTCGATTTTCACATGTTTTGATCGTACCGGAAGCTGCCATTCACCACTAGTTTTTCTAAGGGTAATCCAGTTGCTTGTGCCCTAGCATTCCACAATTACTTCATATATATCTCACCTAAAAAAAATAACAGCAAAATAACTCGACCTTTCAAACACCATATTACTTTTGAGAACATGTCACAGTATCTGTATAAATAAAATTTGACTTAAAGAAGCAGTTTAAATTTGTGAAACATTATTTTAAATGAAAATAATTTCCAATATTCTCGAATTTCCATTTCGTAGTAATGATCCCAAAATCACACAAGTTTAATTTACAATATTCACAGTTGAAAGGGTGAAATTAAATGGATCGTTATTTAGAAAGGGTATATTTCGTGTAATACGTTTTGAACGAAATTTCTTCAAATGTTTCTCTTAAGAGCCAAACAATGTCTGCTCGCTCTAACAGTAGTGGTGTGCGAACCGATCCATTTCGATCTTCCTCGTGTCCAGTGACGGCTACAAATTATGTCGCATCCGACGGTTTCAGGTGGTAGAACTGGTTACATTCGTCACCAAGCAGAGTGCAGATCTTCAGCCGACACGAGTTTGTTTGAAAATTACTCAACTCACGGGAGTGAAGTCTGCTTAGAATCAGCACAGAATGTGTACATCCTTTTCCGGCCCCTTCTTTAATCTTTAAAACTTACTTTCTCGAGGCTGAAAATTGTGAAACGGGTGTTCGCGATAATTTTAAACATGATAGTTTTATTTCAGAATGTTTGAAAAGTTAAAGACTGGTACAACACACCTTTATCTCTCATATTATTTCATAAAATGACAGGGTCACCACTGAATGTCTCATAGATAGAGCCAGTGATTTCTGGTTAAAATAATTCTGCAACAATTTGTTTCAATGCGTCATATGCACATCTGCAGCTCAGCTTCATGGTCAGTGATTGGCTGCTTGTAACTTTCAGCGTCTAGGGTTCTACCCGCAAATCACAGACGTGTGGTGTCGCAGTAACGTTGTTCCTGTTGGCACAGTCAAATGAGCCACGTCTGTACAATAATACATTCTGCCAATAACAATGAAACAGAGCTTCATATGTGCACATAAGGCATTGGAACAAACTGCTGCAGAGTTCTTTTCACCAAAAATCACTGGCTCTACACATAGAGTCGTGTTATCGGTAGGGAAAGGAATAATTCGTCCTTAAGTGCGCCGCCTTCCGCGTGAGAGGCTGAAAAGCGATGGAACAGTAAGGTCGACCTTGAAGCGCGCATCAAATGCCGCGTCGCTTCAACGAGCCAAGCGCTGAACTAGCGTGCAAGTTTCCCGCCGAACGGTTTTTACTATGGGGCACTAAGCGGTGGACATATAATTTTATTGTTGGAAAGTCTGCAACTAAGATCAGTGCAGGTCGCAATCTGAGTTTCACGTACATCCGGTTAGTACATTTTGAAGTACAGAAGTCTGGCAAGGCGGTTATTAGGCTTGTTGGAGGGCTTAGAAACAGTGTTTTTAATTAGCTCGGCGTCTTAACAATGAGATTCCGACCTTGCCTGAAGTTTTTCTTTTCGTACGTTGGCACAATGGGCACACGTGGAATATTTCCATTGAATAAAAACCAGTTTACGGACACACTGCAACGCATTTGAAGCGTGGGATAGACGGCCACCTTAAGGGTGTTTAAGTGCGATAAAGTCATAATTTTTTATTTATATGCATGACGATACTTGTGGGTGCAGTTTCCTCTTACGAAACAATAGGGAACATTCCTAGAAAACGTTCTTAATATTTACCTCTATCTTCCGAATTATTTCGGCACTATATGCAGCCATGCAAAGCAATAGCTCAATGAACATTGTAATTTTCGTGTTAGTCAGCTTTAAAAATGCATTTTTTTTTTCAAACGCCGCCACAAACATTGAAAACGCGTTCTTATTGGCTAACACATTTATGACGTAGACTTACTTGTTTTGGTTAGCCACCGCACGCCAGGCACTATTGTGTGTATTGGAATTTTTCAACGACTTAAAAAACTAATCAAATTTAGCGAACCCGGTTACGTAAAAGTTAATTCTGGGAATTCGCCCGTTGTTTAGGCATGCGTGGTTATAGATTTGGTAGTCAACAGCGAAGATTTATTTCACTTGAGTTGATTTCAAACGAGTGAAGACAGCAATGTATTAGTAGGCCTAGCTCTCACTCACACATTGTGACGTTTTAGGTATAAGTTTGAGTTTATGTAAATTTAATTTAAATTACAGAGAGATAATAACTCACTACGAATTCAGTTTAATGTTTCAGATCCGATATATAATCATAAGTTTAGGTTTGAAAGGTCAGACGAACGAAGTTCACATATGTACAAAAAGTGAACCTATCCAGCTAATATTTGGAATGCGTTTAACCAAACTTGGCACAGACTGGTGACCGAACATTCTGGTTGCACGAGTTGGTAAAATAATATGGCAGATCAATTATTTTATTAGAAGTACATTTTTCTCTTAGTAATTTTTACGTTTCTCGTGAACGGCATTGAGACAGCTGTGCTGCCATCTCGGGGCAAGTTTCGCAAGGCCCCAGCCACCCCTCGAATTATCGGCCAATCACGGGTGCCTTGAACTCGCCCACTGGCTAATGACGTTGCCACAGCCAGTGGAACAGCCAAAACACTACAGCTGTCGCAAATTGCACGCTATTGACTGCAATTTCTAACTTAAAATAACTTATTTATTTTATGCTAAACGTGTCAAGTTGTACACTATACATAGAGATGATGGTTTATCGCGGGAAAACTTGACTGTTTGCTAGGTTTCAACGTACGTTCAGCTTACCAGAAGATTACTGGCTTTAGTTTGTACGTGAAGATGTTGTCCTATTTGACTGAACCAATAAGAATCCTGCTATTGTAATATTTGTTGTAAGTTATTGGTCTGCAGACAGCTACGTTGTGTCAGACGTGTATCACCCAATCATACATGTTGTAAGAAGCTACAGCGTTTTCAAGGCTATGTTGGCACAAAACATTTTCGCGATATACCATCATCTCTAACTATACATCATTACGTACATAAAATGTATTTTTGTCGTTAGTTGTTAATAGCAGACTATTAGGTCTCTTCTTGAAGCTTAAACCATAAAGTACGCCTTGATTTATCAGACTGCGCTAAAGTTAAGATTTTATTTCCAGTAAATTGAATTTTATTGCTGCGCAAACTAACTACTATCCACATTTATACTTTTAGGAGTTCAAGCCATACTCGATTTTATCGCATGAACTGCTTTATTTAACACAATTTCACGACTTTAACGTATGTTACTGTAGTTTGTGTATTACGTACATTAAAATGTACAGTATCGTGACGTCACAGAGACATCAACATGGCGGTTCACGTTTTTGCCGCGCAAAACAGACTGCTCATTTTATTTAAGTTTTCCTGCGAGTTACACAGGCGTAACGAAAGTAAGGTTGTACATTAAATTAAACGCACTTTAAAAAAATATAATTGAAAAATAGGAATTTTTCTTACTTTAGCTGGCGAAGTTTTCTCATAATAGTGCGTCAAAGTCAAAATTTGCATGTTCTGCTGACATGCAAATAATGAAATCCAATTGACTTACGTACGTGAAATAATATACTATGGGCTTCATAATAAAACATTTGATAATCTGTTTTTTTATTTTAAAAATTTTTTTGAATTTGTAACTTATTTTGTGTGTACTTTTGCGATTTTTTTTAAATTTCAAAGTATTACGATGTGGGTTTTCTATTGTTTTATTGCATAGCTCACGGGATGTAAGATCACAGCGAATTATTTTGTTTAAATGGGTCAGCTGGTTTTCACTATCTGCGTGGCAGCGTAAGAAATACATGTTGACTGTGACACCCCGCAATGAGAAGACTATGAGAGCTAAAATTGTTTCGTAATAGTAAAATGTACTCACAAGTATCATCTACAAAATTAACAATATTTCATAAAATATAAAATTATTACTTTATCGCACTTGAACACCGTAACTATCGGCGATAATACTGTGCCGCATTTAACCAACTTACGACTGGAGGCCTGCACAAACTGTCTACACAATAAAGATTATTTTTATATTTCGAATATCTGGAGCGTTTCATCATTCCAGAATGAAAGTGAAAATATGAACTCTAACCTTTGTGTTAACTCTGTGGCAAATTAAAATTCAATGATTATATTTTTTTTACCAAAAACTATTATGAATGATTTTTGCAAGTCGTCATGCATTAAGAAGCATTGCATTTCAGCCCTAAAACATTAAACATGATAAACGTTTGAGCCTAAATATTTTTTTTAGATATGTTCCTTAGTTTGTAGAAGAAATAGAACAGATTTATTAGCAATACACATATACGATATATGTATATGTATGTATACACACGCAGGCGCGCGCACTAACAAACGCGTATATTGGTAATAATTACTGTAATGCTTAACGGTGTAATTTAGGCTACTCTTCAATCGATACGCACCGAAATGTTCCTCATTAACTTTCTTGAAAAAGTCTTCCATCTCAACAAACGAACTGTGCCCAATAAAGGGCTTACATGAACTTGCATGAACATAAACATGAAAAATGTTCGCAGTTTGTCCCCAGCCGTCAGGACATTACAGGAATAATTCTTTTGTTTTATCATAACTATTATATTCAGCTGCTTCCCTTCAAAAGAAAGCCTCCTCTCCATTATACTAGCCACAACGCATCTTACGGGGCCGGCCCAGCCCTCTGTGAATTATCACCAAACACGCGCTACTCCTTATTTTATTACGGCTTGGTGGATTCATGATTTTCGCCGTGGCATTTGAATTTCTTCACATTTTAATCGATTCTTTGGCCTGCCTAAGCGTTGAGAAGTCTGGGGACATGGACAACCTTTTTTTATTATAAGGAAGCAGATACCTCTTTGGTGTATGTTTCTTGTACTAATTTGTATTATGTTAGTGTTTTTTGTCATCATTATTACATGGGCAATACTCTTATACACCAAGCATAGGGGCCGGCCGGGATTTTACCCACTTTTGCAAATAAATGTAAGGCAACTTCCCATCGGTGCCACTTGGAGGCAACGGGTTACCTTGTCTACAAGAACTATTTGAGATGCGTCATTACACCTGTTTGTTACTTCGGATATGCCTACCCACGCCAGTAGTCCTGACAATAGGACCGAAGCTTCTCAGATCAGCGGATCTCCTCCATGATAAGATAGTCCCCTCCCCCCCAACAAATTGGGAAGTGATCGTGCAGTCTTCAGTAACCTCCACACAACACGACCTCACCAGGTGACGTGGGTTCTTGCGAACCATCCAGCATTATTACACCCCTTCAGGCCGAGTGCCCCACACACTTGGGGAGGCGGACCACCGACCAACAAAGTGATCCCACCAAACAGACAGAAAGGGCTGTGAAGTCTTATTAGAGTAACAAAAAATCCATGTGGACTACTATGTTGGTTGCAGGTGCTGACGACATTGCCTTACGGCAGTAGGACTTTGCCAGGGGCGCCACCATTAGAAGAGTCAGACTGGAGGAGCTCTGGACATATCCCGCACGTGGGAGCGCGTGCCAAGCCAGGCCGCACTTACGACAACAACAGCACCGACCTGAACGCGAACACGAGACACGACAACACGGCCGGACCTTACGACAACCACTATATGGGTTCCAACGTGCAGAACATCATCAACCAGCAGCCCAGAGTCATTGTACCGGATCCCAGGTACAGGTGAGTTCTCCCAACACTTGTCTCATCACTCAATGTAGATCATCGTCATCTAACATCATGCTTTATCATATCGTCGATTTACTGCAAAGTGACCAATCCAAAATGAGTAAAATCGACAAAATTGGTAGGAATGTTGTACAGGAACAATTGGATTGAGTTATGCAGAACATAACCAATCTACAAAGTAATTTATTTTGAGATAATCATACCAAGTATACGAAGAAGGTAAGAAGCATTTCCTAGAAAAAGAATAAGTATTAAGTAATACAATTCAGATTTTAAAAAGAGGCCACAAAAAACATGTTTTACAAGGTTTATGTGGACACAGTAGACTTCAACCTTGAATATCCCTGCACCAGTAATATGTGCATTCGTACCCTTCTGCATAATTCCATTCAATTACCAAGGTTAAGGTTTACACGGAGTTGAGTTATTGTTGTGTTAACAATATAGTAATGACTTACCACGTTGTTTTGTATGCTCTACAATTGAACTGTATTTTTCCATAAGTTAGCATTTATCTCTTTTGGCACTATACCGACATTATTTTCTTGAAAGAAAATGTACATGTTAGTATGGACTGTAAACAATTATGAGGTTAATTTATCTGATAAGTATGGGGAGTAAATGAATCTTACGGGTATGTAAAGACAAATTGACGAGTGTAACAGAAAAGTTTGTACGATATACAGTGTAACTTTTTTCACCCGGAAAATGTCAAGTTATGTAATTTAAAAAAATAAAATATATAATATATCTGATAGGATTAGAACACAGATTTTCAGATGACCCTCACTATTTTCCAATACCCAACCAAGATACTTTAATTGAGTGTCCTGTAGGTTTGGTGAGTTAAGGCTTCAGGTTAGATAATATTCCAGTTATAAGTGAAGTCTAATAATTTTAAGCTGGATGTTTTAAGGCAAACTTTCCGTGATAAATCTGTACGTGAAAAAAGAAAGAAACCATCATTCACAGCCAAATAACTTGAATATCTTATTTGGTCCAGCGAAATATAGGCTGAGTTATCTTATGCAAATATATTTACAACTAAATTATTCTGGGCTGAATGTTTAGGTTTAATGACTTAAGGCAAATTTATTTCGACTTAAGGATAAACTGGTTATTACTGAATGATTTCAAGAGATTGTTTAGACTGAGCTAAATTAGGCTGAGTAATGGATTCATTAAATAAACATATTACGAAGTTTCTTAACGTTTGGCCTGAGAAGTTAAGAGTCCACAATGCTGGCAGTTATATTTGATAAAATTGGCTTATACTGATCCACGAGAAATCATATAAAATTTTATTATATGAGAAATGATTTTGATGTTACGTTTCTTGTTCATATATTACAGATGTACTGTTCTTTAAAACTTTCTGAAAAAACACCGAGTACATAGTGCAATGACATTTTTATAAAAGCAAAGTGTATTGTTTATTTGGGTTAAGCATACCGTCCAGTGTTTGTACCAATTGTATACTGATACGCTTGCTGTTAAACATCAGTTCACAAGTAAATTAAAATACAGTTGGTCGATAAATGAAACAGACATAATTTTTTTTCATAAGAGTAGATTACTCTTTTCCATGAAAAAAATATCTATGGGTAACCGATTTACCCGACAAATGGCATGGGTCAAAATACTCCACAGATGATATGTTCAACGCCGTAGCATAAATGTGACGAGTGTTCTATGAAAACTCGTAAGTACAATGTTTATTGCCTAGCGATATTACTTTACAAAACTGATTCGCTTTTAAAAACAACACTTCTGTTGGCTATTTTAAATCTTCATTGCGTAAAATAACGAGCAAACACTGGTTTGCAAACACGAAAACCATTCTGTTTCTGCGTCACTAAATTGTGCAGTTTAAAATAAATAAGAAACAAAAATATTCCACAAATAGTACTTTATACATTCAGGCTTACATATTTTTGCGTTCGTTGTAAAAGAAAATGTTCACAGCACTTCACATATTAAACATTAATGATTGTGTTATGTATTTGTTTTCAGAGAAGAATATGCAAAACGCGGAGAAGAAAAGCAGAGCAAAAAACCAAAAGGTTATTTCCCAAGCAGTACCAGTTCGCTCCAAGATGATAAAGATGAGTAAGTCTACATTGTTCCACAAAGTAACTTCCTAAAGTGAGCATAATTACTACAGGAAGTTAATTTATTTGATCTGACGAATTAAAAATATTAATATGCATATTTGATACACTGGTATAGCCACATTGAAAACTAATAACTGAAGAATATCTCTGTTCTCAATTCCACATTTAACATATTAAAATGTAAAGACTGACAGAATATAAAAAAAAAATATTTTGGCCGTGAACTATAAACACGTATATAAAAGAGTTTTTATACAATTGAAACGCTGATAAGTTCACCCTTAAGTTTATAATACATCAGGACGTACTCGTTTAAGTTTTATGGAAATAGAAACACACTAATTGGCCATAGATATCTGTATATTTTACAGTGACCACCACTTCACACATTTCTCGGCTCATTCACGTCATTTCACACATAGCTTAATACATTCATTCGTTGTCAATTGAGTCAACCGCTCTATTAACAACCCGCTGTTCTCTTTCCATTATCGCCACGTGTCTTTGCATCTACAGATCATTCGACGTAAAGTGGGCACCTTTTAATACCCTCCTAGTACGAAATGCAAAGAAAGATATATAATTTGTCATGTCATTAGACGTGAAAGTTTTTGGGTTGTGAACTGTATGGGTGTAAGGAAATTAACAGCCCCAACTTTGGTAAATGGTTCCGCATGAAAAAAGTAAGCAGACATTATATAAGACACTTTTAAGACAAGTACATTTTAAGGGAGTTGCAGGACATCGAGCAATCGAGTTCATAAATAATAATTTGTCAAAATGTGATAAAAGGTTAGCAGTTAAATAAGGATTCTGTGCGATACGTTAATTGATATTAAGATCTTTAACCTGTAAGATATTCAGCATTTAAACCTTCCTCTTCCATAAATATAACAGAGGTGGTCACCCTCAGACTGCACAAAATTTATTTTACGTCAGGAATAGTGAAGAATTCATCGTGTCTACTCGAACAGTACATCGTCAGGAACAAAAACTTCTTCTTGTTGCAAGCTCCTAGAATGTACCGTTTACCAGAAAATGCACAAAACTGTTGCTGTGAAAATATCACAACGCCTGGTATGCAGGCTAGGAATTGTACATGCGGCGCACTGCGTTCTCTCAGTAAAATGCAACCTGTGATGCAGCTGCTTAAAAGCATGTCGCTAAATCCAAACCAAGTAAAGTTCAAAGAATTTTACTCGGTTCGGTTAATTTGGCAATACATTTGGTGTCGCAGTATGTTTCAAAATATATTTTTTTTTTTCGAAGAGATAAATCAACACGCTTTTAAAAAAAAACTCACGCCACAGGATTATCTTTTAATAGCGCCTCGTTTCTGTCGTTCAGTTCGTTAAATAAATAACCCACTTCAAAACGTAATGCATTTTTTGTGAATGTACATATGTTGCGAAACCAAATTGGTTGCAAAATTTACCGAGTCACGCCTGAGTTAACTGAACTTTACTTTGGTGAATTTTGCGGTGCTTTTAAACAGCTATATCACAGACGGCATTTTCCTGAGAGCACAGCGCATCCTTGGTGGGAGTAGCACATTTTGCCTGCATACCAGGCGTTGTGTTATTTTCACAGCAACAGTTTTGTGCATTTTTTTTTTGTAAAATGTGCATTTCAGGGATTTGCAACAAGAGGAACATTTTCCTCCTTTCGATGTACTGTTCAACTAGACCACATAGATTGTACACAATTCCACACAGCAAATAAATTTAATGCATTATGAAAAGGTGGCCGCCAGTATATTTTCATGAAAGAGGAAGGTTTCAATGCTAAACGTCGTACAAATTTAAGATCTCAATATCACGTAATATAACCCACAAAATCGTAATTTAACTCTAAAACTGTTTTCCATATTAAAAAAAAAATTGGGGTGTTTTTAAACTTTATTTTTCAAAGGCTGATAACAACCTTATTATTCACTTGTCTTAAGAGTGATCCATATAATGTTTGCTTACTTTTTCACGAGGAACGACCTTCCGGAGTTTGGGCTATTAATTTCCTTACACTGTATATAATGAGTGAAGTAGAATCGTGGCAATGTTCGTGCTAACAAGTGTCGAGAAAACAGAAATTAGCTGAAATTAATAAAACCATGTGTTGTTTTCCGTGAAAATATTTCTGCATCACATTGTTTCAGTGCCTTACATGCACATCGACAGCACTGCTTCATGGTTATTGGTAGCGTGTCTATGTTCAGGCACGTCTCTCATTTGACCGCATCAGTTAGCATACGGCTATTGACACCATTCGTCTATGATTTGCCAGCAGAACCCCCCCCCCCCAGACCAATGAGAGTCAATCACTAGCCATGAAGCAGAGCTGTACATAACACACAGCAAACAAACGGAGAACTGAATTCAAAATCAAGCTAACTCCAAAATTTAAGAAATAGGAAAAAATCAGATATTTATTGAATTTATTAATTTATATTTGAAATACGCTACTAAACATCAGTAAAATTATTGTATTGTGATTAGTAACACATACAAGAATGAAATAATTGCTCAAGAGAAAGTTATTACCTTTAAGGCCATGAAGTTTCGTTACAACAATTGTTAATAACTATAGTATTTTTTTAAACCAAACGCTTTGAAAAAAATGAGAATGTGTACAGTCATACGATACACAATTTTGCCAGAGCGTTTTTTTTAATAATGTACCGTTAGGTAAAAAAAACAATATTTTGCTTCATTTTGGCTTATTTTGACGACAAAATGTGTGATATTTCTGGGGGAAAAAATTAATAATCCGTCTGGTGTATTGCAACAGAAAAATTCATACACAAACGAGTTAGTGTTAAAACTGCAAGAATGAATTTTTCATGTATGTATTAATTTGTGTTTAAAAAAAATTATCGAAACCACAGTAAAACTAAAGAGCGAGGCCTTAATTCCTATTTCTTAAATTTTGGAGTTAACATGGTTTGGAATTCAGGTGCCCAAATGGTGCCGTAATCCTTTCGCCCCAAAATCTTGGCTACAAAAATTAAGTAAATACATAAGAATGGGATCACAAAGTACCCTCATTATTGTGTGAACATCCTAAAGACCCGCCACCAGCAAATTCTGGAATGCTCCATAATCCATGCTCAAGAAAGAACCAACCAAACCATCTTCATTCTTTTGGACGTAGTTCGCTGGGTGTGTGTGAGTAGCTAGGCACACACCGTCTCAGAAATGACATTAGTCGTGACGTCATCAAATACGACCGATACTGCCAGCCAAGAGTAGAGCATGCCAACCTGGAGCAGAACTAGGTCACTCTAGCACTCGTGTTCATAGAAGTATTTCATAGTGTCGCTCCAACACCTCGTGGAAGTCCGCCTTACGCCTCATGTTACCGACAGTTAGGTCGTGCACTGTTAAAAATTTCCGCGAATTTACGGAAAATTTCACGGAAACGTCTGTATAATTAACGGAAACATTATTTTGTAACACAGTTACACATAAGTTTCTTTCATTAATTAAACATAGTAAAATTGCAAGAAGAAACTAAAAAGTAATAACCGTAGGCCTACGCATTATTGTGCCTGCATCCTAAAGAAGTCACATAAATATGATTGTTTCCAAAAGTAGAGCTAGTCGCCTTCCTTTAATTAACGGACACTTCTGGGGAATTTTTTACCAACACTTATCCGTAAAACAACGGAAATTATTTTTAAGTGTCACCTTACGCTTGTAAGAGATTATAGCAACTGTGTTTAGTAGGCTACTCCTTAGAAGCATACTAAAAATTTCATTGACATTCTGTACCACTTGAAATACTCTCATGTACACGGTTACGAATTTAAAGGAAATGTACCGTTAATAAACGGAAACGGTGTCCTTAAAATAAAATACGGAAATATCTATAGTAAATATACACTACGGAATCGCACGTAATATGTTCGTAAGTCTGCGGACACTTGCACGGAAGGAGTCGTAAATTTACGGGTTAGAGAGTTACGGATATATTTTAATGACAACACCGGTAAATCTGAAAATCTGTAGAAATTCAATTGCAGCATTATAGACATGTAAGTAAATGGCTCAATTCCGTGCGATAAAATCTTCTACGGACACTTCTGTTGGATTAGAAACTAAGTTTACGTGAATTCACGGAAGAATCCGGAGAAATTTTTACCGAAAATATGCCGTAAATCGACAGAGAACAATTTTTACGGTGTGTGGTAGAAAAGATAGCTGGCATAGGAAGGTAGTGCTTTATGAGACATGTAGGTTACACCGGAGGTGGTTCTAACCAAGTTAATTTACAACAACTTCAGGGTAACTCGGTAGGCAGGGCTAAAGATGACCGTCTACCCAGACCGCCCAGTTGCGTGTAGAGTTTCGGCCGTTACAAGATTATTCGAAAATTGCTCAACGTTCGTAGTGATAACTGCTTAAGGGTGTTCAAGTGCGATAAAATAAAAATTTAATATTTTTTTACGAAATGTCACTAGTTTTGTAGACGATACTTGTGAAAATAGTTTCCCCTTACAAAACAATTTTAGCTCGCATAGTTTTCTCGTAACGGTGCGTCATAGTTCTGCTGCCATGCAAATAGCGAAAACTTGTTGACTTATGTAAGTGAAATAATTCACAGTGAAATAACACGCCATGGGCTACGTAATAAAACGTTAAGAAACATCCCACTAAATTGTTTTATATTAATTTTTTTTTTTTAATTTTGTAAATGTTTCTGTACTTCTATGATTTTTCAAAACATTCAAAATATGGCATTGTGGGTTTTTTAATGTTTTACTGCATAGCTAATGGGATATATACTTACAGTGAATTATTTGGTTTAAGTAGGTCGATTGGTTTTCGCTATTTGCATGGCAGCGTAACAAGCAAATTCAGACTTTGACGCACAGTTATGAGAAAACTATGGGAGCTAAAATTGTTTCGTAAGAGGAAATTGCACTCACAAGTATCGTCTACATAACTAACGATATTTCATTAAAATATAAAATTATGATTTTATCGCACCTGAACACCCTTAATGACTAGTATACAAAGGTTACATGTGTGTATACAGGTTCACCACTACACATAAATTCAGGTTTCCAGGGCGGAAATGATTTTTCTTGAGGTCCCTTGTCAGATATGAAAATATTAGCGCAGTGTGCTTTAAAGTGATAGGCGTGTACAATACACCTTTAGCTTTAATATAATGTCACAAATTGGTAGGGTGACCACTGTATGTCTCTAAGAGGAGAGTTGTCAGTGAGAAGACTACACGGCAGTTCAGTGACTTGTGCCTTGAAGCTAGGGTGAGACGCACTGCGCATGTTGTGTCGTCTTTACAGCTTCCGTATATCTTGGCCTTGGAAGAGCACAACACGTACACCTGGCCTGCAGTTACCGAGAGTTAGGTCGTGCAGCCGAGCATCTGGTTGCCATAGGGAGGTAGTGTAACCGGCACACCAGGGGTGGCACTACCTATGGAAATGTATGGGAGCTAAGTGAAGCCGTCTGTTCCTTAATCAAATCGCAATACGAATAAGTTCGTAATGATGCCCACTGACCCAAGCAATTTTGTTCCTTACATCGCTAATTTGCATTATACCATGAGATGTTTTCATTGTTTAGAGGTGCATCAACACAGGTGTCCATAACCTCAAAAAGCCTCAACGCCGTGATGGGATGCCCACAAAGCCGGTTTCAACTACGTCCGAACAAGCCATATCCTGACTGTTCTTACCTCCACATGGTATTGTTACAATTTTAACGTGTGGCAGAAACGTCACAGTGATCAAGGTTTTTGAATTTCCTAAACGAAGTACTAACCAACTATATCTATGGCAGTTTGTTGACTAAACGCATCTGAAAATAATCTTTGAGATAAAATGTCATCGCCGTATCTCTAAATGTAGTTTTCTGTAAACACAAACGTGAACAAACACTGTAATAGTAGAGAATTACCATGTGGCCCACGTAGTGTCCAAAGTTGAATGCTTAAATTGGCAACTGATGAAATAATTTCTTCGTACACATTACAGGAACATTAGACGAAACTGGTTCGTCTCACGTTTTTACGATTTTGAATAGTTTCTTCACTCCTGCGGGGCTAGTCACTATTTTATACGTAAAGAAAAGGGTAGTACGACGTGTGAAGACGAGACGTAAATAAGACTGCCTTTAATGACCCGCTAAAACAGTGACATAACGGGAGATTTTTTTAATATTTGATAATCACTATCAAAGTAGCGATTAGGATGACACTGGCATACATATCAAAAATTGAGTGCTAAGCAACCCATAGCATTTTGTAGGTTTTGACTATGAGACTTGAATCAGTGACCATATAGTGGACATTTTGTAATGATTTTCATTGCACACTTGTATCGCAGTTTTTCACTGTCTCACTATAATATTTACACATATTAGTATAATAATTTACAAAAACGTTAACCTGGAAAGACTTAACTTATTTAAGCAGTGTGGTAGTGCAGGGTTTGGAAATATCGTTTTTAGTCAGAGTAATATTTTCAAAGCATTGGTCAGACGTCTTTCAATGCATGTTTTCGATTTATAATATTTGAAGAAAGCTACTTTGGGAACATGTTTTCAAATTCTTAATTTATTTATTTATTTATTATGTTTAAAGTGCCATCCAACAGTCTTGCGACCAATAACAGGATGACACTAAACAAATAACAGATACAAATACAGAAACACAGGATAAACAAATAACAAAGGACATACAAAAGAATACAGACATACAAAACAAAGGACTAGACACTTACAACATACACTGACAGGACAAAATGCAGCAAAACATTTAGAAAAGAGACAAACAGAAATGAGACACTTAAACAACCTTATTTAAAGTCCCAGAATACAATTTTTCTTTCCTTAAAAGGATCAAATTTACAAATATCATTAAAATTGAATATACATCTGTTAAT